>JAXLNO010005944.1:0-192223 GCA_038087875.1 Malacoraja senta
AATAGTGGATCAATTTTTTTCCCATATTGAAGCTGGAAACTTGTGCCAACAATCACAGGTTAAAAAGAGAATTGCAGAAATATTTGAAAAATATAAAGGCAGAGAGGAAAGGAGGTTACAACAGATTGAACAATTCCTGTTGTAAAAGGAAGCATTAGTTTTAGAGATAAAGTCCATAAACAGGACCTTTGGCCTACTGAGTTTATGCCAACCAGAGAATTACAGTATCCTACACATACTAGGGACAATTTACAATTTTACCGAAGCCAATTAGTCTACAAATCCGTAGGTCTTTGGAGTGTGGAAGGAAACCAAAGCATCCAAGAAAAATCCACGTGGTCACGGGGAGAACGTACAAACTCCGTACAGACAGCATTCATGGTCAGGATGGAACCCAGGACTCTGGCGCAGTAAAGCAGCAACTCTACTGCCGCGCCACTGTGACACTCTAGTGTTGTGAACCACAAAACCTTCTGCATCGCAATTCCCCTGACTCTGTGTAGCTACTCTGAAGCCACGAGGTTGAATAGGCATTTTTATTTTGAGTGCTTTTTAATGTAACAAATATGGTGTCACTCCCACTGCCTAAAGTAGAACTAAGTTAAGAGATTTTTTGTGCTGGTCTGTGAATGCCTGAGTTCTTGATCTCCCAAGCTCAGAACTTGTTCATTCCTTGACAGGAGATAACCTGGGAATAACTGGTGACATAGGCTAAGCCTGTGGAGGACGTGGCCTTGGCCAAAAATGATCTCAGGTGGAAGACAGCCTGCAGGAGGAAGCTCGAAGGCCCGAAGACCGGAGTCGAGGAGGAGGGAGTCGCTGGACACAACGAGAGGGCATTGCTGGGCATTGCCTCCAGCGTGTTCAAGGTCGGCTGTGGGAGGCACCCCAGGACACAGAGGCAGTCGGGCAAGGTGAGGGACGTTGGGTCGCAGGCCTGCCGCAGCCTGGGGCTTATTTGGGCTTGCCTGGATCAGAGGCGCTCCAGTACTTCCAGCATGTGGACTTTGGACCTTGGACTTTTTCTTTCTCTTTGTAAACAGCGCCAACATTTATTCAATGCCGAAATGTGGCGATTGTGCATTTGTGGGTCGTGGTAAAGAATTTCACTGTGCTGTGCATACGTGACAATAAAGATCCAGTGATGTTGCAGCAGCTGAGGTGGCCCATCGGGCACAGTGGTTTTGAGACCTTTACATTGAAAGACAAACTTTTTATGATTGCTTTTCAAGGGGATAGGTTAGTCATCAATAGATGATGTGAAGGCATTTTTGGTACATGATATCCATCAACAATTTATTAAAATAAAATAAATCTACTAAGCCAATGTGTGTGTGCATATTGAGTAAGAAGCAGTATCTGATATCATAGAAATGTACAGCATGGAAACAGGCACTTTGGCCCACCGTTTGTCCATGTCCATGCCTACCAAGTTGGCATATTGGGCTAGTCCCATTTCCTGGCATTTGGCCCATAATGCTCTGGACCCTTTCTGTCCACAAACCTGCCCAAATGACATTTAAAAGTATTAATTGTAGCTGCTTCTGTAGCTCATTCCAGACACAGTCGACCCTCAGTCGAGTGAAAAGGTTGCCCCTGAGTTTTGTCTTAAATCTCCTCTTTTCTTAACCCTATGCCATCTAGTTTTAGAATCCTCTGTAGACGCTGGGAAAAAGACTGCAAGAGTTCACTTTATCCATGCTCTTCATGATCTTGGACACCTCAATAAGATCACCCCTCAGCCTCCTAGCCTGCAAAGAAACAAATGCCGGCCCACCCAACCTCTCCCTATAACTCAAGCATGCAAGTCAAGGTAACATTCTGGTGACTCTCATCTGCATCTTCTCCAACATAATGGTTATAGCTGAGTGGCCAGAACTGCATACAGTACTTCAAGTATGATATCACCAACGACTTGTACAGCTGCATCATGAAATCCCAACTTTTATTCTCAGTATCTTTCCCAACAATGGCAAGTGTGCCAACTGCCTTTTTCTCACCATACTGTCCACCTTCCTTGCCAGTTTTAGGGATCCATGCACCTCTATTCCCAGTTCTCTTTGTTCCACTGTGCTCTCCCTGACTATCATTTACTGCGTAGGTCCTGCACTGGTTTGATATACTGACGTACAACACCTCACACTTGTCAGTGTGATCGCTGGTTGGTGTGAACCTGGAGGGCTGAAGGGCCTATTTTCACACTGTATCTCTAAAGTCAAGTCTCTTAAATGCCACTATTGTATCTTCAGCAATCATCATCCCTGGCAGCATGTTACAGATACTCATCACCCTGCGTAAAATACTTCTCCACATGCTTCCTTTAAACTTTTCCACTCTCACCCTAAAGCTATGCCCTCTAGTATTTAATTTTTCCATCCTGGGAAAATGATTCTGACTGTTTAACCTCTCTATGCCGCTCAGAATTGTATTTACTTCTATCAGGTCTTCCCGTAGCCTCCAGAGAGGTTCCAGAGAAAGCAATCCAAGTCTGTCCAACCTCTCCCTGAAGCTAATACCCCCTAAATCCAGGCAGCATTCTGGTAATCCTCCTTTGCACCCGTTCCAAAACCGCCAAGTCCTTTCTACAATGGGGTGATCAGGACAACCGAGTGCAGCCAAACCAAAGTCCAAAATAGAATAGTAACAATGAACAGAAGAAAAAAATGATCAGCACTCATGAAACTTTGTGCTGGCTACAGTTAGGACTTTTGCACAAGAGAGGAAAAAATAACATTGCTGCACTTTTTGTCCATTTTAAAGCAGGTCAGTGAAAGGATATGGCCAATAGATGGCATTGTTTCCCACTACATACAGTAAACATGATAACTATTAGTGGAGAATACAGTCTCAGGTGCTCATCCAGTGCGATTAAATTAAATGCATCGTTTTTATCTGCTGAACTTTAGGCGAGCTTGTTGTTAAAATTTACTGAGAACTCTACAAAGAAAGTAAAAACTAACGCAGGAGAAGATTTGCTCCTTGTAATTAAATTGTATTGTCCTCTTTATAAGTGGGCTTTGATTTCATTATATCCAACACACAGATATTTTAATAAATCTGATGAGTTTGCAGAAAGCTCTTTTAGCTGTATTACTACTTTATATGCTATCATCACGTCTGATGGGTGCTACTGTTCATGTATTGTTCGTTGTAACATATACAAGCTTATAATTAACTAAAGTTAATGAGTTTAAAGCTGAGCCCACCTGCAGTGGGAACAATTGGTGCCTGGTAGCAGCCTGCACTGGCATTCATGTGCACAGTCACGAGGATAAAACAGATGTGGAGGTGCCTTGCTTTATCATTCATGGCAGTAGAACCAGCATTTATCTCACAGCGATATCAATAAAATTCAAGGCTACTGACAACAACAATGCAACTGCACAGCATCTGATACCACATTGAGAATGGATGTGCAATGCAAATTTGTATTTGTGGCTAGACACCAAATGCTAGAGTAATTCAGCGGGTCAGGCAGCATCTCTGGAGAAAAGGAATAGTTGATGTTTCGGGTCAAGACCTTTCTTCAGACTGGGAGTCAGAGGAGAGGGAAGTGAGAGGTATGAAATGGTTCAGGAAAAAATCAGAGCAGGCACGGATGACCAAGGATAGGTGGAGCCCACAATGGTCCATTGTTGGCTGTGGAAGAGGTGATAACGAAGGAATATATGGATGCAAACAGTTGAACTGGCAGGATGACTAGGGTGGGGGAGGGGCAGAGAGAGAGGGACTGTAGGGGTTACATGAAATTAGAGAAATCATCACTCATACCACTGGGTTTTAAGCGGTCCAAGCGAAATATGAGGTGCTGTTCCTCCAAGTTGCGTGTGACCTCACTCTAAAACTGGAACCCAAGATAGAGAGGTCAGTATGGGAAGGGGAACAGGAGCTAAAATGTTTGGCAATCGGGAGATTGCGAAGGTTTTCAACAAAGCAATCATCCTGTCTGCGCTTCGTCTCGCCGCTATATAGGAGTCCACACCAAGAACAACAGGCACCGTAGATGAGGTTGGAGGAGGTTCGAGTGAACCTCTGCCTCATCTGAAAGGACTATCGGGGTCCTAAAATGAGGTTTTAAATCTTTAAAATCTTTATTTCAACAGCAGATTGCCTTTATCCTGTATCTGTACGCTGTGGACGGCTTGAGAGTAATTATGCACAGTCCGTTCGCTGACTGGATAGCACACAACAAAAAGCTTTTCATTGTACTCTGGTACATGTGACAATGATAAACTAAACTAAAACATATTTAAAAGCTTTCAGATTGAGCTCTGGCCATTATTGACCTTTCCTTAACTTTCCTTTTAAGATTCACCTTAGAAGATAAATCCTTTGAACTAAGGACACATTAATTTTGGCCGTCTATTGTTGTTATTATTTGAAAATCTTTCATTGTTTTCATTCCTACTTCATGATCTCAGTTGTTTTTTTAATGAAGTTTGGTTTTGCTGATCATGGTAAAATAAATGTTTAGCTTAGTTTAGTTTCAAGACACAGTGTGGAAACAGGCCCTATGGCCCACTGAGTCCGCGCCGACCTACGATCGCCCATACACTAGTTCTATCTGACAAACTAAGACACTTTACAGAAGCCAATTAACCTACAAACCTATACGTCTTTAGAATGTGGGAGGAAACTGGTGCACTTGGAGAAAACCCACGCTGTCACAGGGGGAACATCCAAACTCTGTACAGATAGCACCCACAGTCAGGATTGAACCGGGTATCTGGTGTTGTAAAGCAGCAATTCTACCGCTGCATTACTGTGTCACCCCAAAATCTATATACCGTGATTTTGAATGGAGATCTTTGGAATATTTAAATAGACAACAATACAAAGTAAAATAAAGAGGAGAACAGAAAATGGTGGAAATGGACAGCAGGTAGGTATATTCACAGAGAGAAAGACAAAGATATTGTTTAAAGCCGGTGATCTCTCACAGAGCGATAATCATGATTGTTCACATCCAGGGAAGTAAATCTTTCAAATGAGTGTCATGTATAGGTCTCAACAAACGTATCCTTTGTATTCTATCAAATGACTCATCCAGGTTGAAAAACACCTTTCAGTCTAATTCTCATTGTAGCTTTTAACTGTATGAAGACATTACAATGCAGGAGAACAAACTATAAAAATGGGGAAAAACTAGAGAATCATGAAACCATACTCTCATATTTTTTAACGAAATGGGTTACAAAAATAATGAATGCAAAGATATCCAGGGATCTTTGTACGTAGGAATGAACTTTTACCCGTAGGTAGAGTACAGAGTGCTTTAAGTGACTAACCTCGGTCTTTATTATACTCTTGGGAGCAAATTTCAATGAATGACAGACTCATTCTAGTGCTATTTAAACGTTCACTATCATTTGCGCAGGGCACCAATTTTGACAATGTATTTCATATAATGGAACTAAAATCGAAACTATCCTAATCTATTCCCAATGACATAGTTCCATGGTTCAGTGAGAAAAGTACCATATTTGGATGGTGACTATGAGCTATTAAGATCTTTGATTGCCTTGTATAATAAATCTTCACACATATGTGCTGGGGTGTGAAGAAGGGCAATGATATAAAATTATACATTTAAATTACAGAATTCCATCAAATGATTCATTCAGGTTGAAAAATCCCTTTCACTCTAATTCTCATTGTAGCCTTTAATTTTATAAAGATATTTGAAGGCACTGATCTTACCTATTTCTATTTAGCAGTGGGCCTTTTGCAAGAAATTGGAGAAATTGAGAAATTAGATTTGAAGTTTGCCATTATATATTTTATTTCTTTGTCAAATACACATCAAAACGTGTGATTCCACTTCCTTTGAATAGTAAAGCTCCATGCAGCAGGGATATTGCAGTTCGCTACATTGCGCAGGAGGGATTGGAACTTGGAAGCCATCCAAGTGGGCGGCGCGGTGACACAGCGGTAGAGTTGCTGCCTTACAGCGTCAGAGACCCGGGTTCGATTCTGACTACGGGTACTTGTCTGTACGGAGTTTGTACATTCTCCCCATGACCTGCGTGGGTTTTTCCAGGATCTTCGGTTTCCTCCCACACACCAAAGACTTACAGGTTTGTAGGCTAATTGGCTTGGTATAATTGTAAATTGTCCCTAGTGTGTGTTGGATAGTGTTAGTGTGCGGGAATCGTTGGTCGGCACGCACTCGGTGGGCTGAAGGGCCTGTTTCCGCGCTGTATCTCTAAATTAATACTAAAAGTTAAAAAATTATAAGATAATGATTAATTACCACAATTTTCTGCCTCTGTTATTCTTAAAGTAAGGGATCACGGGAATGAAAGCAGAAAACCCTGTAAAAACTCAGCCAGTCATCAGCATCTGAGGAAGAAGAAAGCAATTAACATTCAAGTCTGTTCTGAGGAAGGGTCTCTTTCAACAGATGCTGCTTGACTGGCTGAGCCCTTAAGGCATTTCTATTTTGTTTCAGCTTCCAGACATCTGCCATTCTGTTTGAATTGTGGCATCCAAAATGAGAAAGTTAAGTAATTTTGGGCAGAACAGAAGTATATTACAGAGGTAAAGAGAGAGAGATGTGCTAGATGGTTCTATGACCATCTTTGGTTCTTGAAGTGTAACTGGACTTATCTGGATGTGGGTGTACAGAGTGATGTTTACTTGGGAAGTGGATTCAACACAATATTCTAATCTCAATTAGGACTGATGACAGCATAATGACACAGTTCGTAATGTTGGTGTTATTCCAGCTGACATCAAGATTGAAACTGCTTGAAACAGCTGTGAATCATAGCAAGTGGTATCCAACTGCGAATGAAATGGTTCTTTGGTGGTGTCACATTAATTAATTATGCAAAAGATCATTCAATGTCCCCAAAATGTGTCGCCAAATAGAGTACTTTTAGTTTATTTAGATATATAGCACGGAAATAGGACCTTTGGCCCACTAAGTCCATGTCAACCAGCGATCCGTGTACACTTGCACTATCCTACACACTAGGGACAATTTACATTTTATACCGAAGCGAATTAACCTACAAACCTGCACATCTTTAGAGTGTTGGAGAAAACCGGAGCACAGGGAGAACATACAAATTGCATGCAGATAGCACCCGTAGTCAGGATCGAATCCTGGTATCTGATGCTAAAGGGCAGCAACTCTACCGCTGCGCCACCATGCCCAAGTAGCCGTGGATATTTTCATTATGCTCTCCTGCAGTAAGACTTCTTTGTACAGTTACCTGCTTCACATACCCAAGAGTATAATAAATCAAACATTGATTGCTGTTTGAAACAAAACAAGGTTAAACTCTCTGCCCCAGTATTGTAGGAGTTAATTAACTTTTGATATTGCGACTCTCAGATGGTCCATCTCCTTTTCAAAGGGCAATGCTTTAACCTCATTCCATCAACAGGAATCAGTATTTGTCGAAATGCATCTTTGGTATTTTAATTGTCTACAGCACAATGCCTTCTAAGAGATAATTCTACTGCTATCTAATCTAATAGAAGTGTCTAAAGTCGTGTCTAATCCATACTGACCTTGAACAGGGTTTGGAATAGTTGGCAGGATATTTTCTACAGAAGGAAGTAAAATGGAAAAAGTACTTATACATACATCAGGATGCCATGGCAAAACAATAAACACAATGAACACAGAAGGTTTGAGTTCATAAAATGGTTTGCTCGTGCAAGTTGTCTGTTAGCCCGCAATTCTGCCTCTCCATTTGCTTTTGTTATTTTGCTGTATAGTCAGACGCTGGACAAAGGGCAGGTAAGAAGGAACCGGGAGTCTTAACTTCTGCGCCAGCAAGGTCGGCTACGGGAGGCGCCCCCGGGTCATGAAAGGATGATGGTGAGGAGAGGGACGACGGTTCGCTGGATGATCCAGATGGAGGTGACGGCTGCAATGGGCCTTTATGGCCAACTGCAGCTGGGACTTTGAAAATGGAGCCAAAACCTGGCGAGTCTTGCATGTGATGTTCTTATGCATTATGACCTTAACCAGGGATTGTACATATGCATGGCAAAAATCTTACTGAAGAATTTACAACTTTGCTACACATGAGAATAAAGAAGAACCATAACCGCACCCATCGTCTACCCTGGCATAAATAAACATGGAAATTCGATGTTCGTCGAGGCCAAGTGCCAAAGTTAATTTTATTTCATTGTACAGATTAAGTCACCTTTAAGGTATTGGAACAATAAAGGCTCACAAAGTGGCACAGATAGGGTAGAGAGTCAGAGCCTTTTCTCCCCAAGATGGAAAGGTCAAAGACTAGAGAACATAGCTTTAGGGTGAGAGCGGTAAACATTAAAGGAGATGCTTTTTTACACTGAGGAGGGGTGGATGACTGGAAAACGTTTTGTGGGGTGATCGTGAAGACAGATATTATCATGATGTTTAAGAGGCTTTTTAGATATACATATAAATATGCAGGGAGTGAAGGGTTATCGATCGTGTGCAGGCTGATGAGATTATCTTGCCATCTTGTTCAGCACAGACATTGTGGGCCGAAGAGCCTTTTCCTGTGCTGTATTGTTCTGTTTTATATTTTCATTTTTTAAATAATCTCATGCCTTTACATTAAAATAGATTTATTATATGGAGTTTGGTAATCAACTATTGTGAGCAGCTTTGGACTCTATATCTGAGGAGGGATGTGCTGGCGTTGGAGAGGATCCAGAGCAGGTTTACAAGAATAATCGCGGGGTTGATTGGGTTAACGTAGAATGACCATTTGAACGCACTGGTCACTAAGGAAGGCACAAACAATCTCCCCGATGTACTAGGGGACAGAGGACCTAGGGTGATGGAGGAACTGAAGGAAATTCACATTAGTCAGGAAATGGTTTCGCGTAGACTGATGGGACTGAAGGCTGATAAATCCCCAAGGCCTGATGGATGGTCCGCATCCCAGGGTACTCAAGGAGGTGGCTCTAGAAATCGTGGATGCATTGGTGATCATTTTCCAATGTTCTATAGATTCTGGATCACTTCCTGTGGATTGGAGAGTAGCTAATGTTATCCCACTTTTTAAGAAAAGAGGGAGAGAAAGTATGGAAATATAGGCCAGTTAGCCTGATATTGGTGGTGGGGAAGATGCTGGAGTAGATTAATAAAGATGTAATAGCGGCGATTTGGATAGCTGTAACAGGATTGGTCCAAGTCAGCATGGATTTACGAAGGGGAAATCATGCTTGACTAATATTCTGGAATTTTTAGGATGTAACATGTAAAATGTAGTGTACCTGGACTTTCAGAAAGCATTTGATAAGGTCCCACATAGGAGATTAGTGGGCAAAATTAGGGCACATGGTATTCGGGGTAGAGTGCTGACATGGATAGAAAATTGGTTGGCAGAGAGTAAACAAAGAGTAGGGATTAACGGGTCCCTTTCAGAATGGCTGGCAGTGACTAGTGGGGTGCCGCAAGGCTCGGTGCTGGGATCGCAGCTATTTACAACATACATCAATGATTTAGATGAAGGGATTCAAAGTAACATTAGCAAATTTACAGATGACACAAATCTGGGTGGCAGTGTGAACTGTGAGGAGGATGCAATGAGAAAGCAGGGTGACTTGGACAGGTTGGGTGAGTGGGCAGATGCATGGCAGATGCAGTTTAATGTGGATAAATGTGAGGTTATCCACTTTGGTAGCAAAAACAGGAAGGCAGATTACTATCTAAATGGTATCAAGTTGGGAAAAGGGGAAGTACAACGGGATCTGGGGGTCCTTGTTCATCAGTCAATGAAAGTAAACATGCAGGTACAGCAGGAAGTGAAGAAAGTGAATGGCATGTTGGCCTTTATAACAAGAGGAGTTGAGTATAGGAGCAAAGAGGTCCTTCTGCAGTTGTATAGTGCCCTAGTGAGACCACACCTGGAGTATTGTGTGCAGTTTTGGTCCCCTAATTTGAGGAAGGACATTCTTGCTATTGAGGGTGCAGCATGGGTTTCAAAGGTTAATTCCCGGGGATGGCGGGACTGTCATATGTTGAGAGAATGGAGCGGCAGAGCTTGTATACTCTGGAGTTTAGAAGGATGAGAGGGAATTTTTTTGAAAACATATAAGATTATTAAGGGTTTGGACACGCTAGAGGCAGGAAACATGTTCCCGATGTTGGGGGAGTCCAGAACCAGGGGTCACAGTTTAAGAATAAGGGGTAAGCCATCTAGAACAGAGATGAGGAAACACTTTTTCTCACAGAGAGTTGTGAATCTGTGGAATTCTCTGCCTCAGAGGGCGGTGGAGGCCGGTTCTCTGGATACTTTCAAGAGAGAGCTAGATAGGGCTCTTAAAGATAGCGGAGTCAGGGAATATGGGGAGAAGGCAGGAACGGGGTACTGATTGGAGATGACCAGCCATGATCACATTGAATGGCGGAGCTGGCTCGAAGGGCCGAATGGCCTACTCCTGCACCTATTGTCTATTGTCTAAATGTGAGGTTATCCACGTTGTTGGCAAGAACAGGGAGGCAGATTATTATCTAAATGGTGTCAGGTTAGGAAAAGGAGCAGTACAACGAGACCTGGGTGTCCTTGTACACCAGTCACTAAAAGTAAGCATGCAGGTACAGCAGGCAGTGAAGAAAGTTAATGGCATGTTGGCCTTCATAATGAGAGGAGTTGAGTATAGGAGCAAAGAGGTCCTTCTGCAGTTGTACAGGGCCCTGGTGAGACCACACCTGGAGTATTGTGTGCAGTTTTAGTCTCCTAATTTGAGGAAGGACATTCTTGCTATTGAAGGAGTGCAGCGTAGGTTCACGAGGTTAATTCCCGGGATGGCGGGGCTGTCATATAATGAAAGAATGGAGCGACTGGGCTTGTATTCACTGGAATTTAGAAGGATGAGAGGGAATCTTATAGAAACATAAAATTATTAAGGGATTGGACACGCTAGATGCAGGACACATGTTCCTGATGTTGGGGGAGTCCAGAACCAGGAACCACAGTTTAAGAATAAGGGGTAGGCCGTTTAGAACTGAGATGAGGAAAAACTTTTTCACCCTGAGAGCTGTGAATTTGTGGAATTCTCTGCCTCAGAAGGCAGTGGAGGCTAATTCACTGGATGCATTCAAAAGAGACTTAGATAGAGCTCTTTAGGCCAGCGGAATCAAGGAATATGGGGAGAAGGCAGGAACGTGGTACTGATTGTGGATGATCAGCCATGATCACATCGAATGGCGGTGCTGGCTCGAAGTGCCGAATGGCCTACTCCTGCACCTATTGTCTATGTATCTATGTAGGGGGACTTCATTGAAACTTGCCGAAAAGTGAAAGGTCTGGATAGAGTGGATGTGGAGAGGATGTTTCCACCAGTGGGAGAATCTAAGACTAGAGGGCACACCCTCAGAATAAAATAATATACCTTTAGAAAGGAGATGGGGAGGAATTTCTTTAGTGAGAGGGTGATGAATCATGGAATTCATTGCACAGACGGTGGTGGAGGCCAAGCCACTGGGAGTTTTTCAAGAAAAGATTTACAGATTCTTGATTAATAAGGGTGTTGAAAGTTATGGGGAGAAGGCAGGAGAATGGGGTTGAGGGAAAGATAGATTAGCCATGATTGCATGACGGAGTAGACTCAATGGGCTGCATGGTCTAATTCTGATTGTATGACATGAACATGAATAAAATAACTTTAATTTTGGAAAATGGTCAATTTAGGAAGTTAGAAAAACTTGTTAAATGGCAATCAATGTTAGAATTCAGATGATGCAACGTTTTTATGCACACTCGGAACTTTCTTGCACTCTTGATTCTTGCTCAATAGGTGGACTATGTTATTGTAATTACTAATGTGCAAACACTATGGCCCAGATATATGTATAAATAAACAGACAAATTACTGACACCTTCCCTCTTGAAATCTCTTTGTTGCCTCATACAGGATATTAAAGGCTGCACCAAAGCCTACATGACATCTTGTTTGGATTGGCAAATTAACAAACATGTATTTCAGTTGAAAAATTGATTGAGAATTCTAGAATAAAGGACATGAATGATTCAAAGTCACTATTCGCTATTCGGTAAATAGTTTACGTTAGTTCAGAGATACAGCATGGAAACAGGTCCTTCAGTCCACTGGGTCCATGCCAACCATCGATCACCCGTTCAAACCAGTTTGACGTTATCCCACTTTCTCAACCACTCCCTACACACGAGGGGCAATTTACAGAGGACAATGAATATCCAAACCAACATGTCTTTGGGATGTGGGAGGGAACCCACACGGTCACAGAGAGAGCATGCAAACTCCACGCAGACAGCATCTGAAGTCATGATCCAACCCGGGTCTCCAGCGCTCTGAGGCAGCAGCTCTACCAGATGCGCCACCGTGCCGTCCAAAGGTAAAGGTGCAAAATTCTGCATAATGCATTCCCTGGCAACTTAATCATTGTAATTCAAAATATTTTTAGGTTTTGTATAATCCTTCAGAATTGCACAAGCTTTAAGGTTGCCCTATTTATAATGGAGATGGGATATATTATGATGGCACTGATGGAGTATAACCATTTCAGATTGGTTTAAAGACAGTTTTAGGTAGTGTCATCATTTAATTGAATTTCATCAATTTTCATCTCGAATGAAAACCTATTTTCTTCTCATTCACTATGCTCTGGATCATACAGCAAACTATTTGCTGGTCAACATCACTGTTCATCTTCAACCAAAGTTATTCGCATTCCCCTGACAGAGACAATCAACACATGAGAACATTCATGTACAGCGACATTAGTGATGGGAAGTCACCGGTTTATTCTACTTAAAAGACACTTAATATTATAAATAATAATAATAATGAAATCATGGGCAATATAAGGATGCATAAGGCATTTAATCCAAAATTGATTTCAATTAAGTACATTTTTATTGTAAACTAAACCAAGAAAAAGAGATATTTAAAGTTTGTCCCGATTTTTACTGAAGAAGCTCTTAGTTTTAACTAACAATGTTCATGAACCATTTGCATGTTGGCTACAAAATAATCATGTAATTGGTGCAGACTTTTTAATTATAACTATGTAGCGGTAACTAATTTCATCCTGATTTCATGAGGCTCTGTTTTAAAAAGTAAAATTATAGCTCTGTGGGAAACAATTTCCACAGGGAAGCACTTGCCCTCTTTCATGGAGACAAGGGTCACCACTCTGAACTGTTGACAGACCAGATGACAGCATTGTGTATTTCTGTTTGCTGTGTATCTGTTCCACCTCAGTAGCAAGCGTGAAGTTGAGTACACTCTGCAAATAATTAACATGACTAATGTGACCCAACATTATTCAGGCATAATTCTCTCAAGGACATAATTCCAAAAGTCAATCCTTACTTTGGAAAGGCCCCTAAGGGTGATGTTCAGTTAATTACAAGACATCATTAATACTTAGTCATCGAGCGGTCTCATTTAACACTGCTGACACAAACATTTCATTTTCTCAAAGCTTATAATGACAAATCAAAGCACCAACCAACACTCCAGAAGTATTAATGACAGAGAGACATTCCCTGGAGTAGATTGTCTGATTCAAATTAATATTTGCGTTGGGGGAATAGAAATTGGAAACCTCAGTGCATCTTCCATCTTCAGTAGCCCCATTGGATAAATCATTATTGCATTACCTTGCTGTTAAGTACAACCCATTTAATCTAAAATACACAGTGCACTATTTTTATAGCCACAATCATGATATACAATTATAACTTGTAATATCTGCAGCTTTGGTCTTGTTATTTGTTCACCGTTTTCGTTTTCCAGAAGTGTAATAATTCACTTGGAAAACTCCCAGATTACAATTAGATTTACACCATACTTACTGCTTCACTTATTAAAACATACTAATTCTGTTCACCTAGTTATGTTATTTATAATGGATATTAAAGTGGGCGGTACTGGCAAAGGGAACATTTATTGTATCTTTCCTAAAGACTCTGGGTGCCTCTTTTCAGCCCTTCCATGAAGATACTTGCTCTGTATTGTGAACTAGAGAACACTAAAACTTGGACCCAGCAACAACATAGCTAAACCTGTGTGCAACTCCATATAAACCAATATTGAAGAGTCAGGCAGCTGCACAGTCCAAAATGTACAAACAAAGAACTGCAGATGCTGGTTTATACCAAAGATAAACACAAAGTGCTGGAGTTACTCAGCGGGTCAGGGCAGCATCTCTGAAAAACATGGGCAGATGAGGTTTCAGGTCGGGACCCTTCTCCTGCCCCATGTTCTACAGAGGTGTTGCCTGGCAGGTAAGTTACGCCAACACTTTGTGACTTTTTTTGTAAATCAGCATCTGCAGTTCCTTGTATCTCTGTGAAGTGACAAATAGGGGTTTGGTAATCTATCTATACAGTAATGAACATAAAATGAAGGATGACAATACTTAGATCCCGTTGGGAATGAAAGGATAAAAGGCAGTCTGTGAGCTCCAGAGAAGCAAATCATAGAAGCATTGCAATAAGGGTCGGGACACATCTTCAGATTGAAAATGGGAGGGGGGGGGGGGAACAACTGGAAGTGAGAAAAGACCAGGACTCCAACCCCCCCCCCCCCCCCTTACTTTCAGTCTGAACAAGGATCCCAACTCGAAAAGTCACCTACCCATTTTCTCCAGAGATGTGGCCTGCCCCGCTGGGTTACTCCAGCGCTTTGCTGCACAGTCCAAGTTTGTGATAGAAACATAGAAAAATAGGTGCAGGAGTAGACCATTCGGCACTTCAAGCCAGCACCGCCATTCAATATGATTATTTAAAATCAGTACCCCGTTCATGCTTCTTCCCCATATCCCTTGATTCCTTTAGACCTAAGAGCTAAATCTAACTCTCTCTTGAAAACATCCAGTGAATTAGCCTCCACTTGGAAACAGGCGGGTCTTTGCCACTATAAGGCAGCAATTCCACCGCTACGCCACTGTGCTATATTGTGATATATATGCAGTCACTTTGATCACTGCAAATGAGACATTTTGCAGTCAATCATTCCAGCAAAAATCTAACATCAACTTTGCATCACACCATAGGAAGCATGCTTCAGTCCATGGCCATTGTCTAAGCTCACAGCTCGGACTTTGAATTTCCCAGATGTATGGGAATTTCCACCTTATTTGATTGAAGGCAAGCAGCAACCAAACATGCACACTGCAATCAGCAAACATGGCACAGAATCCAAAACTTACAATAAAATAAATAATTGTTTTAACATCTCCAAGACTAACAGCATAAAACCTTTGGTTTGCAGATTTTTTTGTGCTTAATTTCAGCTTTTAAGACCACATTAAATATTAATTGAGCTGAAGCTGATTACATCAAACAATTAGATCACTAAAAGTCCCTAACTCCTCCAGATTTTTCCTTCACAGCTCTGCCTGAAGGTGCAGTATTAGAAGAGAGAAGAATATACTGTATCCCATGAAACTGTCAAAGCTTAGGCATTTTACAGATGTATCAGAGAACATATTTCATGAGCTTTTCCCCCATTTTCAAGAACTATCAGTGACCAAATATAAATCTTTTATATCAATTGTCAAGTTCAATTATCCTGGAGCACTTCCCATACCATGGAATCTGTTCATCTGTGTAGTTGCATGCAACTTCAATTTGTTCAAATTGAAATTCAATCTTTCACTAGAATTAAAACTATGGGGTAGAAATTCATGAATGTTCTGGAGGAGATAATGATGATAGATTTCCAACATGTCCTGAAACTGGGCAGCCTGATGCTAATCAGGAAATGAGTCGCATAAATTTATAGAGTTATACAGCACGGAAACAGGCCCTTCAGCCCAACTTGCCCACATGTCCCATCTACACTAGTCTCACTTGCTTCAAGGACAACATCACGAATAGTCTGAAGAAATTCCACATCACATCAAGCAACTGGGAGCACAATGCACTGGACAGGCGCTCCTGGAGGAAATCAGTGCAGGAAGGAGCTGCACTTCATGAAATGGAGAGACAAACAAGAGCACCGTAAGGGGGGAGAGAAGGGGGCTCGACGACTATCAACCACCGCCAGTCTCCACTACCCACGTTGCACCAAGGTGTGTGGATCGCGGATCTGCCTCTACAGGCATCTGCAGACCCACAAGTAGACGACCCTATGGAGAGGACAGTCATACCCATTTCGAGTGACCACCGATGATGATGAGTCTCACTTGCCTGTATTTGGCCCATATCCCTCTAAACCTATCCTCTCCATGTACCTGCCTACATTTTTCTTAAACATTGACATAGTATCTGCCTCAACAATCTCCTCCGGCAGCTCGTTCCATACCCCCACCACTCTTGTTGACAAAGTTGTCCCTCACGTTTCTATTCATCTTTATCCATTCACCTTAAACCTATCTCCTCTGGTTCTCGAATCTCCTACACTGCGCCAAAGATTCCGTGCATTTACCCGATCTATTCCTCTCAGGATTTTGTACACCTCTATAAGATCACCCGTCCTCCTCCTGCGCTCCAAGGAATAGGGTCCCAGCCTCCTTAAACTTTCCTTACACGTCCACAAGTTAATGATTATAGCATGAGGAGACACTGTTTATAAAAGAAGACACAAAGTGATAGGGTAACTCAGCAGGTCTGGAGATCATGAATAGGTGACATTTCAGGCCAGGATTCTTTTCGTTTAGTTTAGACATACTGCGTGGAAACAGGCCCATCGGCCCACTGCTGGACAATACTGACCGGCAATCACCCATATACTAGTTCTATCCTGCATACTAGGAACAATTTGCAGAAGCCAATTAACCTACAAACCTGTACGTCTTTGGAGTGTGGGAGGAAACCGGAGCACCTGGAGAAAATCCACACGATCACAGGGAGAACGTACAAACTCCGTACATATAGCACCCATAGTCAGGATCGAACCCAGGTGTCTGCCGCTGTAAGGCAGCAACTCTACTGCTGGTAGACAAAAGTGCTGGAGAAACTCAGCGGGTGCAGCAGCATCTATGGAGTGAAGGAAATAGGCAAAGTTTCGGGCCAAAACCCTCTCTACTGCTGCGCTATTATGCCGCATCTTGCTGTATGATTGCAGCAAACTGCCTGAGCAGAACACCCTTGAGATGGTCAGCAGTTCTTGACAACCCATCTACCTTGCTGGGAGTAAGCCGTGTGTAAGACTGTAAGGATCGTGGGAGCATAGGGTAGCAGAGGCAGTATTAACTTCAAAGCAAGAGGCAGTCTCCTTCTCCTTCTGGTTCCAATGTGGTGGAATGTGTGCAAACCTCAGCTGAAGGGTTTCACAGAGACCTCTGCCAGTCTCTGGAAGATCTGCCACATAAACTGCTTTAGAACCTAGAACATAGAACAGTACAGTAAACAAACTGTACTGTATGTGACTATCTAAAAGCCTCTGAAAAGCCACAATCGCTTCTGCCCCCATCACCACTTCTGGCAATGTGCTCCAGGCCCCCTATGTAAAATATTTCCCCTGCACATCTCCATTAACATTTCCCCCTCACGCTTTGTAGCTATGCCCTCTAATGCTGGCCATTTCCACCCTCTCATAATTTTATATATATCTAGCATGTTTCCCCTCAACCTCTGACATTCCAAAGGAAACAATCTAAGTTTATCCACCCTCTCCTTAAATGAAGAATAACCCTATGGCTTTTTTCATTGCGACCACCAACTATATGTAAGGAATTTCACAGTTGAGTCGTGAAACAGGCACCCTCTGTTGAAATGAAGGCCAAGCTCATTTCAGGCTGCAGCCAAGACCAGAGTAGAAATAAGTCAACTGTGGTCTGAATATACACGGACAGCTTGGACACAGGCTGTTGCACTGTTAAATTATAACAGTAAACGGGGTGCAATGGTGCTGAACATCTTGCATCGATGGGTTATGTCTTTTATACTGAGGCAATTTGTCAATTTAAGATCGTTGTGGAATAATCCTCTGGGGGGTAACTAATGGTTAAAGCGACTATGAAGCTCAGATTGTAAACAACGCTTAAGTCAGGTTTTATACTGATAAAAATAACATAGTGGTGAAGCGGCGGAGCTGCTGCCTCACCACATCAGAGAGCCGGGTTCGATCCTGACCTCGAATGCTGTCTGTGTGGAGTTTGCACATTCTCCAGGTGCTCTGGTTTCCTCCCACATTCCAAAGACATGCAGATTTGTAGGTTAATTTGCTTCTTTAAATTGCCCCTAGTGGAAAGAATGCGAATGTGCCATAACATGGAACTAGTGCACAGGTGATCAATGGTCAGCATGGAATCAGTCAGCCATATGTTTGTTTCAACACTGTACCTCTAAACTAAATGTGAAATGCCTTAGACAGCTAGGAGTATGTGGTAGTGTGAAGTTAGCATGTTCTCCCTGCGACCACACAGGTTTCCAGGTGCTCCGGTTTCCTACCACATCCCAAAGATGTGCAGGTTTGTTGGTTTATTGGCCTCTATCAATGGCCCTGAGTGCATAAGACGTGAAAGTGGGATAAAATGGAACGTGTGCTGATGATTTATGGTCAGTGTGGACTCGGTGGGTCAAAGGGCTTGTTTCCATGCTGTATCTCTAAACTAAACATGAAAATCCGTAGATAGCTGAGGGGTACGTGCACAAATAGGACAAAAGTGGCAAGATATCCAAAACAATGCAGAAATTAGTTTCCTTCTTCTCTTCCCATGAAGGATGGGAGAGAAGTTTTGCAATTTACGTTAACCGTATAAATATACCAGCTGAAATCAGTGGCTATTTCGTAGCAATTCTTACAAATAGGGAAAATAACATGACAGCTTCATGAAAATAGCATATTTTAGAAAAAGTGCATTTCACTTGGTTCTCCTTGAATGTCAAACCCAACCGTGCTAAACTCTAATTGAAGTAGTCATGTAAGGTATTAGTCATGCTCACAAGGTCAAGGTTGCAAGTGTGCTCAGAGTACAATGGTTTGTGCTCCAACAATACACTGAGATGATTGCAGAGAAAAAAGGTGCCAGTGTCAGTGGGACCATGACGGTGATTAACCGTAGAGAAAATCCCAGAGGCGGAGGCGACGGTAGAATAACTCTACATCATGATGGGCCTGGAACACGTTGAGGTGTAGGTGTAGGTGTACAGGTACAAAGCCAAGGCCACTGTTGAGGAATAACTGTTCTGCATCCGAAAGAGGGAGGTCAGGGGGGATGGTGAAAACACAACAGGAATGAGGGCTGTTGTCTGAGAGGCAGAGGGGCGGGAATCATGGGGGGTGAAGAAGGGTCTTGACCCAAAACATCACCTATCCATGTTCTCTGGAGATGCTGCCTGACCCGCTGAGTTACTCCAGCACTTTCTGTCTTTTTTTTTGTCACAGTGTTAGTCCTGGCTGCAAATGATTTACCATTTCTATTATATGAATACCTAAATGCAGTGGGGACATTTTGTAACAGAATGAAGAGAACAATAATATAATAACCTGCTGGATTTACTTGCCCTTTAACTGAATAAAGTTTAAATTAACATTAGTAAATATATCTCTGACACCATTGTTGCTCTGCCAGCAATCCGCTGCTGCTTTCAATGAAAAACAGATTAAAGATTAAAGGCCAACATAGGTTTTGTTAATCAACCATAATACATGACCCCAGAGTCATACAGCTACAGTATACACCACGGAAACAGGCTCTTCAATCCAACTCATCCATGCCATCCAATTTGCCAAACAAAGCTCGTCCCACATTCCCCCAAGCCTCGTTATCCCGGGAGCCTTTTGCCAATGCACAGTACACACTAGGTTGGTGGCTGAAAGATGCTCTGAGATTTTCTGGGGTAGGTTCAGGGCTGGGGATACTAGGGAAGGGGCCAAGTATTGACTATTGACTTCAGACTGTACAGTGGTGTGATAGTGAATGGAGGTAAATTAGAGGTAGAGAGGGGGGCAATCTGAAAGAGGGGTTGTGGTCTTGCAGAGAGTGACTCTCAGTGGTCAGAGCATTCTTCACCCTGGCAGAGAGGAGGCAATTGGTGAACGGGCAGAAGCTGGCATGGGAAATACTACGTGGATGGCAAAGGACGATTTAAAGCAGCTCAGCGAGATGGAGTGGACGAAGTGGGAGGAACCTAGGAGGGAAGAGAGAGGGATGTGAAGGGGAGGGAGCTCAGAGGGAGGGTGGGTGGAGGGGAGAGGTAGTGAAGAGGTAGTGGGAAGGGGAGGGAGCTGAGAGATAGGGTGTGTGAAGAGTGAAGGTGGTGAAGGGGTGTGCCATGGGAAAGAGAGAGTGGGTGACGAGGGAAGGTGTTGAGGGGCAGTGGGATTGTGAAAGGAAGGAGGCTGAGAAGGAGGGTGGGCGATGGGGAGAGGTAGTGAAGAGGATCGTTAGATAGGGAGGGAGCTAACAGGAAGGATGGGTGAAGAGTCGGGACGGTGAAGGGGAGTGGGTGAAGAGGGAAGATTGTGAAAGAGAGTAGTGTGTGTCTGTCCATGTCTGTCCAAATTCTCCAGAATTGTTCTCAAAGTTGCTCTCTTCATAACAGCCTTAGTTTAGATCTTTCTAAACTAGGCCAATGACCAGAATTCAAATAATACTAAATGTCCATTGACCTACATTTCCTGCCCTCCAATAGTTGTATAATAATAACTAATATGATTCTACCTAGAACCATTTGCTCTGTGTGATACCAAAAAAAAAGATGTTGGATAAATCCTAAACGGACACTTCAGTTCAAGAATAATAAATCACTCAGAAATTCAATTTCAACAACTTCAAAACCTATCAATAATAGCACATCTTGATCCACCACAAAACAATTGAGTCATTCATTCTTGCAAAAGTATTATTTGGCAACAATTGGAATTCTTTGAATTGATAGACATCAAAAGTTAATGAGTTGAATTATTTCCTGCTGTGAAAGCCATGGGTTACAGCCACAACTTCATAAGTTATAGGAACAGAATTAGGCCATTCAGCCCATCAGGTCTACTCTGCCATTCAATCATAGCTAATCTATTTTTTCTCTCTCAACCCCATCATCTGGCCTCCTCACCAAAGTACCTGACACCTGTACTAATCTAGAGTGTATCAATCTCCACCTTAAAAATACCCATTGGCCTCCACAGCCGTCTGTGGCAATAAATTCCACAGATTCACTACTCTCTGACTAAAGAAATTCCATCTCTTTTCTAAAGGTACATCCTTTTATTCTGACCTATGGGCTCTGGTCCTAAACACTTCCATTAGTGGAAACATTCTCTCCATATCCACTCTATCCAGGCCTTTCACTATTCGGTTACTCTCAATGAGGTCCCCTCATCCTTCTAAACTCCAGCGAGTACAGGTCTATTGTAGTCAAACGCTCTTCATATGGGATCATTTTCGTAAACCTCCTCTATATCCTCTCCAACGCCAACATATCCTTCCTCAGATATGGAGCCCTCGCAAACTGGTGTGAACAAATGTATACTAAAGTTCCCTGCAAATCAATTCCAGGAATGCATGAATCTGAAACTTAAAAGGGCATTGGGTATTAAATAAGTATCAATTTTTCATTTCCACCGAAAGCTTTCAATGCCGACTGGCCAAAAAAATTTGTAACAAGATTACAAATTAAGCAATGACCTGTATTTAATTTGTGCTGTGTACTGGGACAATGTTTTTCAAGGAGAATTTTCTACCTTAACTTGGGTTTATGATCTGAGACCTTTAATACATATTTTATGCTCTGTGATTTGGGGAATAAAACTGGTACAATGCTTGTTAGATCCTAGTGCCAATCAGAAAAGATCTATATAGATAAAGTCTGAAGTAGTATCCCGACCCGAAACATCACCCATCCTTTTCCTTCAGGGATGCTGCCCGGCCCATTCAGTTACTCCAACACTTTGTGTCTATCTCAAGATTGATAACATTATGGAAAGACACAAAAGACAGAAGCAACTCAGTAGTCAGGCAATATCTCTGGAGAACATGGATACTGCAGCTGATGTTTCGGGTCGGGACTCTTCTTCAAACTTTAACATTATGGGTCCATTTCACTTACTGATGCTTGCTGTTAGCAAAACTCTTTACGAAAAATAGCCCCTTGTTTTCCCAATCAGTTTAGGAAATCATTACAGAAATTTCACTGTTGGGCAGGGAATTTGCATCGTAAGTAACAGATGGTGTGATTTAATTTAGAGTAATAAAGAGTTGAAGATATTGCTGCCAGATGTTAATGGCATTTTATGACTAATAGTGGAACATTATTAATTTACTTTTAAGGAAAGTGCACATTAGTAAAAAATAACTTAAATAATTAGCTTAGTTATTTCTGAATTCACAGAAAATGCTTCAGAAAGTACGACTGGCAGGAATCATGGAACATGTTCCTGTAACGTTTTAGTTTTAGTTTAGAGATACAGCGCAGAAACAGGACCTTCGGCCCACCGAGTCCGCACCGACCAGCGATCTCCACACATGAACACTATCCTACACACACCACGGACAATTTACACTTATACCAAGCCAATTAACATACAAACCTGTACATCTTTGGAGTGTGGGAGGAAACCGAAGATCTCGGAGAAAACCCATGCGGTTACAGGGAGAATGTACAAACTCCGTACAGACAGCACCCGTAGTCGGGATCGAACTCGGGTCTCCGGCGCTGTAAGGTAACAACTCTACCACTGCACCACCCTGGCCACCCTAAACATGTTTGAAATGTGTTTGTTCAGAAAAGGATGAAGGGATATGTCCTTGATTTTTTTTTAAAGTGAAGCAAGTAGAGTATTAGTTGAGATCGAGTGTATAGGTTCAGATTTTGTTAAGAGATTCCAATGGTTCCAAATAGAACGAACAATGTTTAAGGACAACACTTATATAGACACAAAATGCAAGAGTAACTCAGCAAGTCACGCGGCATCTCTGGAGAAAATAGATAGGTGATGTTTTGGGTCTGGAACCTTCTTCAGACCGATTGTAGGGGGGGGGGGATTTTAATGACTACATGCTTGGAATATCCATTTACGCAGTGTCAAACCTCATGGTTGTCATCAAATATTTTGCCAATGGACTCAAAGTGGAGGCTATTCAATTTTCCATTATATTCAGAAGCATTTAACAAATATTTAGAGGAAAAAAGATAATTCCAATGTTGAAAAAAGTAGCTGAAAATGCAACATTAATCCAGCACAGTGGCACAGTGGTAGAGTTGCTGCCACATAGCGCCTAAGACCCAGATGCGATCCTGACTACAGGTGCTGTCTGCGTGGAGTTTGTACGTTCTGCCTGTGATTTTGTGGGTTTCCTCTGGGTGCTCCAGTTTCCTCCTACATTCCAAAGACATGTAACTTTGTAGGTTAATTGGTTTCTGTAAATTGTCCCTAGTGTGCAAGATGCGAAAGTGGGATAATGTAGAACTAGTGTACGGGTGATGGCTGGTCAGCGCGGACTAGGTAGGCCAAAGGACCTGTTTCCACACTATATCTCTAAATTAAAACTAAACTAAATGAAAACATTACGGTCAACATGCATCAAAGTATAATTTAACCCTATCCCTATCAATATTCCTTAGCTCAAAAGCTCAGGACAATGGCCTTCATTTTTCGGCACATTGGCCTTCATCAGTCAAAGTGTTGAGTATATAAGTTGGGAGGTCATGTTACAGTTACATAAGATGTTGGTGAGGCCACATTTAGAGCATTGTCTTCAGTTTTGGGCATCGTGTTACAGGAAAGATGTCAAGCTTGAAAGGGTTTTGAGAAGACTTACCAGGATGTTGCCAGGACTCGAGGGACTGAGCTATAGGGAGAGGTTAAGCAGGCTAAGATATTATTCCTTGGAGTGCAGGAGGATGAGGAATGATCTTATAGAGGTGTACAAAATTGTGAGAGGAATAGATCGGGTAAACGCACAGTTTTCTGACCAGAGCAGGGGAATCGAGAACCAGAGCACATCGGTTTAAGGTGAGGAAGGAAAGATTTAATGGAAACCTTGGGGGTACATTTTTTAGACAAAGGGTGGCAGGTATATGGAACAAGCTGTCGGAGGAGGTAGTTGAGGCAGGTACTATCGCAACGTTTAAGAAATATTAAACGTTGTAAAAAAATTGTCCCCAGTAACATCTGTAAAATTGTCCTTAGTAAAGAGGAAGAGGTCTGACTTTGGTGCCTTCCCTCACAGTGGGAATCTTTGATTCTGCTGTGTGGGGATGTTTTATGTTGGACTCTAGCGTGTGGTGTGTCCTTTTTTAAATTTGTATGGCTGTATGGTGACCACACATTTCACTGTGCCAACTGGTACATGTGACAAATAAATGTATCTTGTATCTTGTATCTTGTATCCTTTCCAGGGCTAGGGCTGAAGGGTGGAAGTTATAAAGGGAGGCTGTAGAGACTTTGGCATTTTCCTAGGACCAAAGGAGGCTGAGGGTGACATGAAAGGGCCTGTCCCACTGACGCAATTTTTTCAGCGACTGCCGGCACCTGTCATAGTTGCAGCAGGTCGCCGAAAATTTTCAACATGTTGAAAATCCTGCGGCGACCATAAAAAGGTACGACCCTTTGGGCGACTACTCACGACCATACAGGCATCACCCCAGGACATGTCAAAACTGACAGGGTCACAGGGAGAACGTACAAACTCCATACAGATAGCACCCAAGGTGAGGATCAAACCCGGGTCTCTGGCGCTGTAAGGCAGCAAATCTACTGCTGCGCCACTGTGCTGCCCTAAGTTGAGAAAGGAAAGATTTACAAGCAACCCGATTGGCAACTTTTTCACACAGAGGGTGGAGCCATCTGAAGGGGTAGAGGCTGGTACAATTGTGATGTTTAATAGAGATTTGAACAGCTACATGAATAGGAAAGGTTTGGCGGGATATGGGGCAGGTGCAGGCAAATGGGACTATCTTGGTTAGGAACCTTGGTTGCTATGGATGAATTAGATGGAAGAGCATGTTTCTGTGTTTATAACTCCATGACAATGGCAACTTGAATATTTTCATTGATTGTGAACTATTTTCAGTGACATTACCCACCATGCCAAGAATGATACATCTTTAGAATGGTTGGGGAATGACGGTGAGACTGTTTTTTGACTTTAAATAAGTTTATACAGTGTGGAAAGAGGCCCTTCGTTCCCACGGAGTCCATGCCACCAACAATCACCCATACACGGTTTCTATGTTATCCCAGTTCCGCAACCTACACACTAGCGGCAATTTACAGAAGCCAATTAACCTACAAACCTGCACGTCTTTGGAATGTGGGAGGAAACTGGAGCACCCGGAGAAAACCCACGCGGTCTCAGGAAGAACATACAAACTCTGAACAGACAGCATCGCAGTCAGGATCGAACCCGGGTCTCTGGCGCTGTAAGACAGCAACTCTACCGTTTTGCTACTGGGCCACCCTTAAAGTTTTGAAGCATGCTAATTCAAGAAGGATTCAGCAAAATATTAGCATAATAAGCAGCAAAGATAATGTAAATTTTAAAGCACATTGTTGTTTGTCAGTTTAAAATATCTGACAATTATTTATGAATTACACTTTGGTTGTAATGTTCAAGTGACACCTGCTGTGCATTCACCAAAACTGGTCAGTTATAAACAAAATTGGCCAGTTATTCAAGTCAGCAGCACATAATTCAAATTTACATAAAAGATACAAAACAATTTCAAAAAAAAATATTTGTGGTGACCTCAAGGCACCTTTACTGACAGCAAAAAGTTTTGTTTCAGAAAATGATTTCTCATTTCATCAGACAGTCGCTATTTTATGTAAGTGGAAATAAATGGCAAGCAGACAGCAATCCAATCAGTAAAAATTGTTCAGGTGTGACTATTTCAAGCAGCAATACCTTGTCATGTATTCACCAGAGAACTGACTGTCAGAGGACAAGTGCATCTGCTGTAAAGATGCTGGATCAGAAGGTAACAATTAGTTGGGTGACTGCTGCAAGATAAAGCAAAAGAATCAAAAATCCCTTTTGTTGCTGGCAGGGCATAAATACAGGTAATGGCTCCGAGCTGGACAATTGAAAGGCAACAGCTCTGACAATTGACAGTCTCATAA
Organism: Malacoraja senta; assembly: GCA_038087875.1. Classification (NCBI taxonomy): domain Eukaryota; kingdom Metazoa; phylum Chordata; class Chondrichthyes; order Rajiformes; family Rajidae; genus Malacoraja; species Malacoraja senta. The sequence continues at coordinate 25,963 of JAXLNO010005944.1, forward strand.
TAATGATTTTCAGCTGCGTCAATCTAATCATAAATACAAATGTACACTAAAAACAAGAGCTGGAGTAGGAGTAAACCAATGAATCCATTAGCCTGATGTAGACTTTAGAGATACAATGTGGAAAGATTGGCCACACCGAGTCCATGCCAACCAGCCTTACACTAGCACTGTCTTACACACATGGGAGAATTTACAAACTCCGTACAGACAGCGCCCATAGTCAGGATAGAACCTGGGTCTCTGGCGCTGTAAGGCAGCAACTCTACTGCTGTGCCACCCTCCTTGTGCCACTGTGCAGCTCTACCATTCAATACCATCCAATAAGTTAACACTGATTCAATCTTGGCCTCAGCACCACATTCCCCCTCCTTCCTCACATATTGTCAATCCTTTGTAGCTCAAAATCCTTGTCACTCCTTGTATACATTCAATGCCTTGGCCTCCACTGCTTTCTGGGGTAAAAATTCATGACCCTCAGAGAGGACAAATTCTACCTGTACCTTCTTCCTGATGATGAGATCTTGGCCTACTGGTGTGGGTCTTTGATGATATTTGATGATATACATCCTGTAGATCCCTTCAATGGTGGAGGCATTAATACCAGTGATGGACTGGGCAATGTCTACCACTTTCTGCAGCCTTTTTTGGTCCTGGTTATTCGAGTTACCAAGTCAGGATGCAACCAGTCAGTATGTTTTCAACTACACATCTGTGGAAGTTCGATGGAGTATTCAACTTCATACCAACTCTCCTCAATCCTGTAAGGTACTAGAGGTGTTTCTTTGTGATTGCATCAATGTGCTGGGCTGAGGGCAGATCTTCAAAGATATGCACACCCAGGAACCTGAAGCTGTTGTCTCTCTCTCCACCGCCATCCAATTGATGAAGATAGATTCATGAATCCTCAATTAACAAATGGCCTAATTCTGCTCTTATAATTTCTGAACATAAAGTAATCCATAATTTGGCATTGAATTTGCCAAATCCAATGTAATTTTGGCAATAAATATTAGAACCACAGTTTCACATTCACGTCTGGCCATCAAACAACAGGCCGCAGCAGCTCGATTGTCACAGTTAACATTGCAGCCAAACTTGTTTTGAGGGCTTTAGATTCAAAACCACATTCCAAGAGACCTGCCAAAGCTGAGTGCTGTTACACTAAAGGTCCAATAGAAAAGATTCATAAAGTAATGAATTGTTACTGCACTAATTGTTTGAAATCTGTGCAAAATTCAACCTATGAACTATCTGCTTTACATTGTCAATGAACAATATTTGTCTTTTTAAAGCAGAGAGATAGATTCTTGATTAGTACAGGTGTCAGGGGTTATGGAGAGAAGGCAGAAGAATGAGATTGAGTGGGAGAGATAGATCAGCCATGATTGAATGGCGGAGTAGACTTGATGGGCCTAATAGCCTAATTTTGGTCCTATCACTTACGACCCAATAGCTGAAGACATGCTCATTTTACTTCTCCTCTCAACCTCCAGCTATCCAGATAAAAAAGATTATCCAACCTCTCATAGTGAATACCTGCTAAACCAGGCTCTCCAAATCCTCCACATCCTTTCTGCAATGAAACAACCAGAATTGTACACAATACTCCAAATGTGGCCTATCCAAAGTCATACAGAGCTGCATCATAACTTTCTGCCACTCTTAAGTCCCTGACCAATGAAGGCAAACAAACCATACACTTTATCTACTTGTACTGCCACTTTCATGGAGCTACAGACCTCAAGATCCCTTTCACATCAAAATAGTGGACAAAAGTGCTGGACTTTGTGAAAGAAAAGGGAATCAATTGCACTTCCAAACTTAACTGCACATGTGTGTTCTCCAGAAGTTGTCAAATGTCTTCCATTGTAACTGTGATCGCCTCTATTGTTTGTACTCCAAAGTTTGGCCCATTATTACTTCATGATCATAGTTATAAAGAATGTTCTATCACCCCTGCCTAGCATCTGCAAAGAGAATTATCAACTTATGGGCACGAGTTAATTGATTGCTGAGACTGGGTGGTGAATAGTTTATTTATTGCACTCAATGAGAAAACAACATTACAGCCCAGCTCATTAACACTTTAAGTAGCTCTGCTATTTTTTTAATCTCTGAACACTTGACTGTTAAAAAAACATTTAAAAATCAGAGCAGAGTTGTGGAATCGAGAACCAGAGGTCATAGGTTTAAGGTGAGGGGGAAAAATTTAATAGGAACCTGAGGGGTACCTGTTTTGCATGGTGGGCGTATGAACGAGCTGCCAGAGGAGGTAGTTGAGGCAGGTACTATCACAATATTTAAATAACATGTAGACAGGTAAATGGGTAGAGTAGGTTTAGAGAGATATGGGCCAAATAGGTGGGACTAGTGTAGATGAGATAAGTTGGGTCTGTTTCCACACTGTATGACTTTATGACTTTACATCTCTTCCCCCATGGCCTCAAAAATGGTAATGAACTCCCAAATATGATGGGTTGTTCCATGATCAATATGAAAAAGAATTTCAGTGGATATTGAAAAGGTCCATTTTTAATCTTCAGTCCTTGCCTCAATGAAACTGCCACAAAAAATAACGTGGAAAATCAGATTACAATGGGTGCTGGATAAGAAAATATGTACCACTATCTGCACTCAGAACGCATGAACCACATCAAGATAGTTGACATTTGCAGTGGACTATTCTTCCTAAGTCTCCACTTGGTCAGTTAGCTCCCGAGCACAACGAGGAATAAGGGAATAAGGAATGATATTAGATTGCATTCACATTATTTGGTAATGAAGATTTCCAATAATAATTGGAGTGGCCTAAACTGGACCTGATTTCACTGTTTCTACATTGCATGACTGTGCTCTGGGACAGGCAAAAAAAAGAAATAGTCAAAGCATTTAGCTTTGGATCTGACGATAGCATCTACAGAGTTGAGGCTTAATAAGTTCTAAAGAACTTTAGAACTTAACAATGCTACCTTACCACGCCACCGTCCCAGGTTCGATCCTGACTACAGTTGCTGTCTGTACGGAGTTTGTACGTTCTCCCCGTGACTGCATGGGTTTTCTCCGGGAGCTCCGGTTTCCTCCCACACTCCAAATACATGCAGGTTTGTAGGTTAATTGGCTTCGGGAAAAATTGTAAATTGTCCCTAGTGTGTAGGTTAGTGCTTGTATATGGAGATCGCTGATTGATGTGGACTCGGTGGACCAAAGGGCCTGTTTCTGTGCCGTATCTCTAAACAAACTAAACTTCTAACGTTTCAAAACCTTCAAAGTTTTATGTTCCATAATGCAACCTGGGTATGCTGGCAAATCCACCATTTATTGCCCATTCCGAATGAGTCTTGCTGCTTTTCAGAGAATATTTAACAGTCAACCCCATGACTGTGGTTAGAGAATTGCTTGCAGGCTAGACCCACTGAAAGAACAGATGCCGAAAGCCAATATAACCAAGGACAAATACCTAAAAGATATCAGGGTCTTTATGACAATCCAATAGTTTCATGACCACCATTACTTTTCATTCCATATTTCTTGAACTAATTAATTTAAACTGCCCAGCAGCTGTATTCAGATTTTAAATAACGTCTTCAGCTTATTTAATCCTTCCTTCATGTAAGAGGTTCTCACCTTAACAGAGAAGTTCAAAATATTTGTCCATGTCTCTATTAACTTCATAATGAAGACTGGAACCGAAGGGTCCTGATGGAACTTATGGTTTCCATATGTCCTCCATGCCAGTGAAAGCTAATTCAGTTACATATCTGATCAAATTCCTAAAGGCTCTGTCTTACCTGTTTGTGGTCATCGGCGGTGAAGCGCGGCGTCGCCGGTAGCGAGGACCACGCGGCAACGGCGAGAGCGTCGAGCCAATCCACCGGAGCGCCGCACGGATGCTGCGCGGGGGCCGAGTTAATTCAAACACGGCGGGTCCCACGTGCTTGCGGTAAGTAAATAAAAGGGCGGGCCGACTGCGATGACGTCGGCCCGCCGCACGTGACTCACCAGCGGCGGCTGTGGCAGTGGAGGTTTGATGCACGGCGCTCGAGCCATACTGGCGGCGGCCCGTGCGAGCGGCCGTGCCTCACTGGCGGCGGCACGTGCCTCACTGGTGGAGGCTGTGGCAGTGGAGGTTTGACGCACAGCGCTCGAGCCATACTGGCGGCGGCCCGTGCGAGCGGCCGTGCCGCACTCGTGCATCATTGGTGGAGGTTGTGCGGTGAGTATTTAGTTTTGGACATTGTCGATTTTATTTTCGCACCGCCGCACGGCCCGGGAATTGTACTTTCTCACGAGTGCGCGGTCTATGGCGGCAGATTCTTCCTGTTTCGCCGCCATAGACCGCAGACTCGTGAGACAGGCCTTTTACCATTTTCCTTTTGTTTACTATTACCTCTACATTGTCGTCAGCTTGTACGATCATTTCCTTTTCCCACCAGCAGAACTATGATCATTTTTCTTACATTAATCACCAGCTTCAACTCTCTCAAGTCTAAAGGGAACCAACGTGACAACAGGCATCTTCATCCCTGCCAAGTCAATGGTTTCTTTATTATCACGTGTACCAAGATACAGTGAAAAAACTTTTTTTTGCATTCAGGTCAGCAAGACTATCACTTTACATAAGCATAGCCATCCAGTAGGTACAGAATGTACAGAAAGGCCAACTGACTCTAAATGCAAGAGGCGCCATTTGGGCACCATTTTACAGTCCCAGCTGCAGTGGCCACAAAGGCCCGTTGCAGCCATCGACTCTGTTCCGGTCATCTCGCAAACTGTTGTCCCTCTCCTTGCACGGCCCTCTTCAGTACTTGTTCCTCAGGGGGGCGCCTCCCGCAGCCAAACATGAGGGTGCAGAAGGTAAGAACCCCAGCTTCTTCCTACCTGGCCTTTTGTTCAGCATTTGTCACCATCTCCCTCCATCCAGGTCAATAATGTTTATTGCGCTACCTGGTGTTCCATGATCATCTCAGAAAATAAAGAAAACATCAACCTTATCCTTAGCTTTCCAAACTATCCCTGCCGCCACTGGTTGAAAGATGAGGACCTCATCATCTTCAAGATTGAGACCATCTGCTCCAGTTTCTCAGCCTTTGAATTGCAGTGTCACTGACTTGCTAAAATACCGTCTCCATGCAATTTATCCCATATCTCCTCCCCTGTTCTCAACAATTTCATATAATTCATAGAACTCATTGACTTTCATAGAACATAGAAACATAGAAAAATAGGTGCAGGAGTCGGCCATTCGGCCCTTCGAGCCTGCACCGCCATTCAATATGATCATGGCTGATCATCCAATTCAGTATCCTGTACCTGCTTTCTCTCCATACCCCCTGACCCCTTTAGCCACAAGGGCCACATCTAACTCCCTCTTAAATATAGCCAATGAACTGACCTCAACTACATTCTGTGGCAGAGAATTCCAGAGACACACCACTCTCTGTGTAAAAAATGTTTTTTATCATCTCAGTCCTAAAAGATTTCCCCTTTAACCTTAAACTGTGACCCCTTGTTCTGGACTTCCCCAACATTGGGAACAATCTTCCTGCATCTAGCCTGTCCAACCTCTTAAGAATTTTGTAAGTCTCTATAAGATCTCCCCTCAATCTGCTAAATTCTAGCGAGTACAAGCCGAGTCTATCCAGTCTTTCTTCATATGAAAGTCCTGCCATCCCAGGAATCAGTCTGGTGAACCTTCTCTGTACTCCCTCTATGGAAAGAATGTCCTTCCTCAGATTAGGAGACCAAAACTGTACGCAATACTTCAGGTGTGGTCTCACCAAGACCCTGTTCAACTGCAGTAGAACCTCCCTGCTCCTATACTCAAATCCTTTTGCTATGAATGCTGACATACCATTCGCTTTCTTCACTGCCTGCTGCACCTGCATGCCTACATTCAATGACTGGTGTACCATGACACCCAGGTCTCGGTGCATCTCCCCTTTTCCTAATCGGCCATCATTCAGGTAATAGTCTACTTTCCTGTTTTTGCCACCAAAGTGGATAACCTCACATTTATCCACATTATACTGCATCTGCCATGCATTTGTCCACTCACCCAGCCTATCCAAGTCATCTTGCAGACTCCTAGCACCCTCCTCACAGTTAACACTGCCCCCCAGCTTCGTGTCATCCGCAAACTTGGAGATGTTGCATTCAATTCCCTCGTCCAAATCATTAATATATATTGTAAATAGCTGGGGTCCCAGCACTGAGCCTTGCGGTACCCCACTAGTCACTGCCTGCCATTCTGAAATAGACCCGTTTATTCCTACTCTTTGCTTCCTGTCTGCCAGCCAGGTCTCTATCCACATCAATACTGAACCCCCAATACCATATGCTTTAAGTTTGTATATTAATCTCTTATGTGGGACCTTGTCGAAAGCCTTCTGAAAGTCCAGATATAACACATCCACTGGTTCTCCCTTATCCACTCTACTAGTTACATCCTCGAAAAATTCTATAAGATTCGTCAGACATGATTTACCTTTCATAAATCCATGCTGACTTTGTCCAATGATTTCAACATTTTCCAAATGTGCTGCTATCCCATCTTTAATAACTGACTCTAGCAGTTTCCCTACTACCAATGTTAGACTAACTGGTCTGTAATTCCCTGTTTTCTCTCTCCCACCATTTTTAAAAAGTGAGGTTACATTAGCTACCGTCCAATCCTCAGGAACTACTCCAGAATCTAAAGAGTTTTGAAAAATTATCACTAATGCATCCACTATTTCTGGGGCTACTTCCTTAAGTACTCTGGGATGCAGCCTATCTGGCCCTGGGGATTTATCGGCCTTTAATCCATTCAATTTACCTAACACCACTTCCCGGCTAACCTGGATTTCACTCAGTTCCTCCATCTCATTTGACCCCCCGTCCCCTGCTATTTCCGGCAGATTAATTAAAAGGCCTGTCTCACGAGTCTGCGGTCATTGGCGGCGAAACAGGAAGAATCTACCACTCCTGGGCTGCCATAGACCGCGCACTCGGTCAAACGCACAATTCCGGGGCCGTGCGGCGTTGTTCCCAACACCGCACGGTGCTAAAATAAAACCAACACTGTTCAAAAATATGTCCCTACCGCACAGCCTCCGCCAGTGAGGCACGAGTGCGGCACGGCCACCGCCACAGCCGCCGCCAGTGTGGCACGAGCGCCGTGCGTCGAACTTGCACCGCCACAGCCTCCGCCAGTGAGGCACGACCGCCGCCACAGCCACCGCTACAGCGCCGCGATCAGCACAGCCACCGCCACAGCCGCCGCTAGTGAGTCACGTGTGCGGCACGGCCGCCGCCACAGCCACCGCTACAAGCGCCTTGAGTATTAGAAAGGCGCTATATAAATCCCATCCATTATTATTATTATTCATTATTACAGCGCCGCGATCAGGACGGCCGCCTCCACAGCCCCGCAGATCCAAAATGACGTCATCGCAGTCGGCCCGCCCTTTTTTTAAACTTACCGCAAGCACGTGGGACCAGCCGTATTTAAATCACTCGGCCCTCACGCAGCATCCGTGCGGCGCTCCCGTGGCATAGGCTCGGCGCTCTCGCCATTGCCGTGCGGTCCCCTCTACAGGCGAAGCCGCGCTTCACCGCCAATGACCGCAACACCGTGAGACAGAGCCTTAAGTCTTCCTTAGTGAAGACAGAACCAAAGTAGTTATTCAATTGGTCTCCCATGTCCTTGTTCCCCATGATCAATTCACCTGTTTCTGACTGCAATCCCATTTCAGTCTCCCCATTTCAATCTTGGTCGTCTTCCTGCAAACGTTACCATTCTGCAAGATTGCATGAAGCAGTGAACACTGCCCAGTCCATCACTGGTACTGACCACCCCATTATCAAAAGGATCTACAGTAGACACTGCCTCTATAAGGCAGCCAACATCATCAGAGACCCACACCACCCTGGCCACACTCTCATTTCACCCCTGTCATCGGGAAGAAAGTATAGGAGCCTAAAATCTATAATGTCCAGGTTCAGAAACAGCTTCTTCCTGACAGCCATCAGGCTATTAAACACTGCAACCTCCAAATAGGCTCCAAACTATATAGAATTTGGGGATTTTTTTTTACTTTGCACTATTATTATTTGTTTATTTGTCTGTTTGTGTGTGTATATATATATAGGTATATATATATATATATATACTAGACTAAGTGGGACCCGTTGGGTCCCATGTTCACATAGGAGGGCTGGTCCCCCAACGCAATATTCCACCTCTCCACCAATTCCAATATTGGTGGCCAGTGAGGGGGGGGGGGGCTTTCTGGAGCGCTAGTATGGGTGTTGTGGGCTGAAGGGACTGTTTTCCAGAGGGCTAGTATGGACATTGTGGGCCAAATGGATTATTAGGGTGGCAGCTCAGTCACTCAAGCCTGATGTGCTGGCAGCTCACTCACGGCTGATGGGCTGGCAGTTGACTCACGGCTATTCCTTGAAATTCCATTTTAAGAAGGATGCAAGGCCACCAAATTCAAAAACAGTCCTACCATTTCAAGCAGGGTGCAAGGCCACCAAATTTAAGTGCAGTTTCCTACCAATTCAAGCAGGGTACAAGGCCACCAAATTCAAGTGCAGTTTCCTACCACTTCAAGCAGGGTGCAAGGCCACCGAATTCAAGTGCAATTTCCGACCACTTCAAGCAGGGTGCAAGGCCACCGAATTCAAGTGCAGTTTCATACCACTTCAAGCAGGTTACAAGGCCACCAAATTCAAGTGCAGTTTCATGCCACTTCAAGCAGGGTGCAAGGCCACCAAATTCAAGTGTAGTTTCATGCCACTTCAAGCAGGGTGCAAGGTCACCAAATTCAAGTGCAGTTTCATGCTACTTCAAGCAGGGTGCAAGGCCACCAAATTCAAGTGCAGTTTCATACCATTTCAAGCAGGGTGCAAGGCCACCAAATTCAAATGCAGTTTCATACCATTTCATGCATGGTGCAAGGCCACCAAATTCACATGCATTCATACCATTTCATGCAGGGTGCAAGGCCACCACATTCAAATGCAGTTTCATACCATTTCAAGCAGGGTGAAACCACCATAAAACCACCATAAAACCACACAAAACACCACCAAACAGCACATAAACACCACACTCACAGTTCAGTAGACATTCAGTGTGTTTAGTTGATTCACAGCTCAGACAGTCATGACCTCTCTCTCCCCCATCTTGCAGAGACTGAGCCACACCCACACTTCCGGGTTTTATAATCCCTCCCCCCCCCGTGGACAGGAGAGAGATTCTCAATATTTTTTAAACACTGGTAACACTTTTATTTTTCATTGATGGGAAGAATCCTCTGCACCCGATGAGCGGAGGGGAACCGAATAAGATGGCCAAAAGTCACAGCTGTAAGTGGTAGTGTTTTATCTAAAATCAATATACAGTGCAAACAGGAAGTTTTCAAGTTTAGACTTTTAATCATTTGCCATTTCAAACCAACCACCAACACCAACAACCATTTGCTGTGCTTTATTTAAAACCAATCACCATCACCAACAACCATTTGCTGTGCTTTATTTCAAACCAACCACATTTTCATTTTCAAACCACATTAAGGGCACTCAAGGTCAGTAAAACCACATTCACATTTTAGTAGACATGTGGTCAGTGTTATTCACAGCTCAGACTGAGAGACGTGACCCTCTTGCTCCCCCATCTTGCAGAGACTGACTGAGGCACTCAACACTTCCGGGTTTTATAGTCCCTCCGGAAGGGGCGTGGCCTTCAGGAGAGAGAATCTCAACATTTTTTAAAACTAATAACTCTTTTATTTTTCATTGATGGGAAAAATCCTCTTATCCTGCGCAGCGGAGGGGTCTCTGAGTAAGATGGACAAAAATCACAGCTGTAAGTGGCAGCGTTTTTTCTAAAATCAATATACAGAACAGGAAGTGATCAAGATCAGACTTTTAGTAATATAGATATATACATCCATTCACTCACACACACACACACAAAAAGACAATATACAGAATTTATGTTGTTTTCATTATGGAGTACACACAGTACAAGAATTTCATTGTTCTGTTTAGGGGCACATGACAATAAAAAATTCTTGACTCTTGAATCTTGATCAGATATCAGCTGACCAAATAACCAAGTCGCTAGCAACACACAAATTGAGTGAATTAATTCAAAATTTTCTCCATCCTGCTGCTTAAGAGAATACGCTCTGCAGCTTCAGTTTGTATTGGTATATATGAATATAAAATTTGAATATTGCAATGGTATAAATGAATATAAAATTTACATCAACCCAACATAATGCAATCACTGTCATTTCTGGGATTGTAATAAAACAAATACCGTGGGTGACACGGCGGCGCAGCAGTAGAGTTGCTGCCTTACAGTGCTTGCAGCGCCGGAGACCTGGATTCGATCCCAACTACGGGTGCTGTCTGTACGGAGTTTGTACTTTCTCCCTGTGACCACGTGGGTTTTCTCCGAGATCTTCGGTTTCCTCCCACTCTCCGAAGAGGTGCAGGTTTGAATGTTAATTAGCTTGGTATAAGTGTAAGAAGGGCCTGTTTCTGCGCTGTATCCCTAAACTAAACTAAACTAAGCAAACAGCAGGCAACATCAGTAACATGATTCCAGTTCATCCAGAAAAATATACTTGCAATTCACAGTCTGAAAATGCAAGTGTAAATGTTCTGTTGTGAGCAGTGCATATCTGTCACAAACTGCATTAAAATATGATAATTTCTCCACAACCTTCCAAGCAAATTCATTTGCATCCCGAGACAAATAGGTTCTGCATGGACTAGCATAATTGGGCAATGTTTTAAAAACACATTTAAATTGGTGTAAAACGTATTCCTTGACAAAGTAGTGACATGATGCAGTTTCATTAGTGCAGCTGTAAATGGATTTACAGAAAAGTGTTTTAATTCACAAAACTCAAATCACTACCTGTGAGCATCACAATTTTTAATTACGTTAATATGAAATACAAACCTAATTTCTAATGGGTATCTCAGTAACGGAAAAAATCCTTTCAAGATCTTACAACGTACCATATAGTGTTTCAGTATCCAAAAACACAGGTTAACACACTGGAGCCACTTGAAAAACTTTCAAACCACTATCATCACCAGAAACCCTTCAAGGTAATTAATTCCCTGAGGAACAGGGATGATTTTACAAGCAGGACACATTTTCAGTAAAAGTAGTGCAAAGCCTTCAGAGAGTGGATTGTACTAATTGTAATTGCAAATTACAATGGCAAAATTCAGTTAAAAGTTCAGTGGCCTTTTGAAATGAGTTCAGCAGGTCTCGATGAATTGTGCTGTTAAAAACGCGTGAATCAAATGAAAGCAGCACTTTCCTGCCTGTGTGATGCCTTGATGACTGCCATAACTGAATGACACTATGACTATGACAAGGCAAAGTGGTCTTTGAGCAGTGGCTGTCCACAGACCTCAATGATGTCTCTTTGGCAGCTTATGCTTCCAAAGGCCGTTCCCACTGTTTTTAAAATGCCGCTGATGATTCCAAAGCATTCAGAAACTGTTGCAAAACTTGTAAGTGCTTTCTTTCAATAATTTAAAAAAGTATCAGGTAACAATTTAAATGTGTTTTTAAATAAAATTTGATAGAATAATTTAAACATTAAGATCAATTTAAACCAAACAATTGCCACCAAGAATGAAGAGGGACCTTGTGGGGGACTACCGAGATCGAAGAGGGACCCGGTGAGGGGCCGCCTGTGGCCACAAGCATTGGCGGGCCTGGTTCAGTGCTGCCAGAAGATCAGACTGTACTGAGAACTTTTGCAACACTGTCGGCGCCAGAAACGTGGCGACTCTTTGTGTACTGCCGAGGTGAAGTTTGGTGTATGATTTTATCAGATTGTAGGCAAAATCAACAAATTTCACTGTCCCTATGTACATGTGACAATAACGTATCATTGAATCAATAAATTATTGAACAAAGTTAAAGATCAAACTAAATACATTAATTTACCATTTTGTTGAAGTATAAGTGAATGGGGTTATGCAGGATGCCAGATGGTGTTAAGCTAAAAATCCAGATACATAGGCTATCTTGCCCTTTATCTTAGTGTCTTATCAACTGCCCTTAGACTTAGTGCTAATCCCAGGGGTGGAGGGAGAGGTCAGTAGTTCCAAACGCCTGCTCTGCCGTGTGCAGGCATGGAGGTCTCCAATATGGTGATACCAGTGGCGAGCCCACTAGATCTAAAGCTTTAGGAGCTTTACTAATTTAAGATAGTTGTTAAAACATAGAGAAAGATTCAAATAAACCAGGTGCTTAAGAAGGAACTGTGGATGCTGGTTTAAATCGAAGATTGACTGGCCTGAGGAAGGGTCTCGACCCGAAACGTCTCCCATTCCTTCTCTCCAGAGATGCTGCCTGTCCCGCTGAGTTACTCCTGCATTTTGTGTCTATCTTTAAATAAACCAGGTGTTTTCTTAAGGCAATAAAGCACAAATTTATCTTGGACTGTAATACAAAATAAATCACATTCAATGGTTGAATGGTTCTTTATTTGTCACATGTGCAACTACACAGTGAGATTATTTTTGCATATTTACACGTGCGGGCAGTTTTGACACCATTTCCAAAGTCCGGTCCACCCGCACACTCGGTCTACTGGAGCAGTTCCCAATCCAGGTAAGCCCCAGGCTCCAGCCAAGCCTTCCTCCCTCACCTTCGACCAGATCGGCCCGTGAATCGACGTCCCTCTCCTCGCCAGGCCATTCTTGTGAAGGTGCTGGAGACATTACCCCAGTTCACCCTCTTACTGGCCCTTGCGCCTCGCGTCTGTCTCTTCAGCGGCTCCCTCCCGGTTAGGGTTGCCAACTGTCCCGTATTAGCCGGGACATCCCGTATATTGGGCTAAATTGGTTTGTCCCATACGGGACCGCCCTTGTCCCATATTTGACTGCTACTAATCGGGTCCAGGGGACTGTCGAGTCGGAGCGCCACGTCCGGCCCTGCCTCACCCATCCCGACGTAATGCACCCCTTGGAGTGCAGCAACAGCGCCTCGCCCATGGAGCGCCCGGCCAGCTGTCCGACACTCGGACCTTCGCTTACCGCCGACACTACCACCCCTCCTTCTCATGGCCGATCATCGGTTCATGAGTTGGATGGGGTGCCGGACTTTGTGCGCGACGTCACATGGGCCAAAACTCCTCAGCTGGCCTGCCGGCTGGGCTTTGTGTGCAGTCCAGCACCCGAGCCAACCCATCATTCACCCAGCCACGGCCGAGTCAGTCAACGAATTGCCGTCGGGAATATTTCCCATAATTTGACCTTGTGTCCCTTATTTGGGAGTGAGAAAATTGGCAACCCTACTCCCGGTTCCGTTGTTCCGAGCCTTCGGGAACACCGAGCCTTTGGGTGCTCGGATCAGTTCCTCAGAAGGCTGAGACTTTGGGTTGGCTCCTCTGGCAGGTTCCCAGTTCCATGGCACCCCGGGGATGCCTGTGGTGTTTATCTCAGTGTATTCATTGGTATTGACGTAAATGGGACTGGATTTTAAGTGCAATGCACCACAGCAGATTAGAACTGTCAACTTGGCACAACCAAGTAAGATGCATTTCTATCCTTCTATGAGCATGAATGTAATTGGAGAGAATTATCTAGAGGAATTTATAATTCATACTACCCAGCATTTACTTAGCCTTCTTTAAAACATGATAAACTTCTGCAATGATGTTGCCGAGTGTACAATGAGGTTTAGCCTCCCGTCACATGCCTCCTTCACGACTGGGCTCTCAGTACCACACATGTTGCCCGCAGGGCATGTGAGTTGGGTGTAAGACCCTCATTCATCTGCTTCTGGTATGTGTATATAATAAGATCTAGAGGCAAGCCGATGTATTATCGAAGACTCTGTGTTCTATGGACTATTCGCAGACACACAAATTAACTTGAATAGCAAATGCTGCTGTACGATTATCAACTTGGTTCAAGTCTGATCTCTTAGACCTGCTGATTGTCCAGTAAAAGGAGCGGCCCACACAACAATGGTGCCAACGGGGACTTTCCGAAGTCCAAGTCTAGGTGATGGAGGATACACTGAAAGTCAGTGAAGCCACCTGTGAAAAGATATTGCACATTGAAGGGTTGGAACCTGTGTAAGAATTCCTTGCCCAAACATTGAGGGTATATGAAAGATTAATGCCAATATAACTCCTGTAAGTAAATGGCATGACAGAGCTTGCACCATGATCAGCAAGGTAGGATTGTGCTCTTACATCTTTGCAATTTTACATATGAGAATCATTTTGTAAAAAGAACATATAAGATGTTATACTATTTTCATTTACCATTTATCCCTTTTTCTGCAATCACACACCAAAAATGACTTTAATTTAATGGCAGGTCATGCCCCTCTGAAACAGGGGCACAGTGCAGGTTGAATCCTTATCTTTCTTCCCCTAACCCCAGTCAAGGTTGCTTCACAATTGCCCAACATAAAGGGGGGGTTGTTGCTGCATCAAAAGTGACATTTAATTCCTTCTTGTTTTACTGAGTAATTTGATTAAACAAAAAAAAAAACACAGTGGAGAGAAAAGTTGCTTCAGAATGTCATGTAAAGAAGTGTAACCATCAAAACATTCTGAATATTGACGGTTCAGGAAAGGCCTTACTGTATAGAAATATGCTTGCGTTGGTAACGCCAAGTTTGTTTCCTGCCACGCATGTGTAGTTGCCATAGTGATCCTCCGTGGCATTGGTGACAATCAGACTGGACCGGCTGTCCATGGTCTGGATCTGGATTCCTTGCGAGCTGTTATATATCCTGACGAGAGAAAAAAGCCATAAGTTACTTATCCAAGAAACTATGAAAGTAATCTTTCTTTTGCAATCAACAAGTGGCACAGCAGTAGAGTTGCTGCCATACACTGCCAGAGATCCTGGTTCGATCCTGACTATGGGTGCTTGTCTGTATAGAGTTTGTACGTTTTCCCTGTGACCATGTGGATTTTCTCTGGGTGCACTGGTTTCCTCCCACATTTCAAAGGCATGCAGGGTTGCAGGTTCATTGGCTTCCATAAATTGTTCCAAGTGTGTAGAATAGAACTAGTGTTGTTGGTCAAAGCGGGCCAAAGGGCCTGTTTCCATGCTGCATCTCCAAGTTGAACTAAATTAATTGGCTTCTGTAAATTGTCCCTGATGTGCAGGATGTGGAAGTGGGATAACATGGAATTAGTGTATGGGTGGACTGGGTGGGCCGAAGGGCCTGTTTTCCATGCTGCATCTCTAAAACTATAAACACTAAAACACTTTATGAATCTAATTTTAATTTTCTTTTATTGCCAAAGTACAATTATTTTTTTCCATATAGATACAGCTCATCTGTTTTGTCCTGGCTTTTCTCACCCCACCCACTTCTACTTTCAGTCTGACGATGGGTTCTGACAAGAAACATCACCTATTCTTTTTCTCCAGAAACACTGCCTGACCTGCTTACTCCAGCATTTTGTGTCGATCTTCGGTATAAACCATTATCTGCAGTTCCTTGTTTCTGCTTTTTGACTGCTCCACTGCAATATCTCCTCAAGATATAACTACTTTGAATGGTTCTCATCGCCTTATCGACAGGTATGAAACCCTCTCCCACTGTTCCCCCTCTGTGATTCCTGCTTCTCTAGGGCTCTACAACAATGTTTTAACCTGGACTCGCTTATCACTGGCCTTTGTTCGAACCATCTGCCTGTCAAAAAATCCCCCTCCAAGAATTGGTTCGTTAAGGATTGGATCATTTGAGATTTAATAGTTTTTAGCAGCAACCAGACACAAGCAAAAATAAGTCTCTGCTGTCTATTATTTCCCTTTGTTTTGACATCTAAAATACGAACTAGGCTTAAGACAAATACAACTTATTTTTGATCAATTGCTTATTATGCAACATGGTGAGAATTTGTAACAAATATCGAACCGACAAAATCTTTTACATAATTTGGATACTTGTTACCAAATGTGCATTGTAAAGGGTTTTCAAATTCTTGTGCTGTGTTTCTGATAGCTTCCTCTCCTGGCTGTCAGTAAATCACGCTACAACAGTAATTAGATGATATTTTTCCACAGGATAAAGGGCATTTATATTTGATTCAATACACTAATTAGTCAAATGGTTCAAGAACTAGGTATATGAGATACAGTTATATACTATACTGAACAAATACATAATTAATGTCTCAATGAATAGTCCACTAGGGTTCTGTTAATTAGACAACCATATATAATTTGTATATATTTGTGCTGTTTTATACAAGGCCTTTTTTTAAGTATGCAATATAATAAATTTATCTCTTCATAAACAAGACAAAACAATTGAACAGTGTTCCTATTTATTAAATCATTATATACTGGGAGAAACAATTGTCCTTACGGGTGTTATGTCGATATGTAAAAATGACAAAATAGTTTGTGTCCATATTAAAGTGCATAATGCCTTTACTTTTAGACTTTAGACTTTAGAGATATAGCCCAGAAACAGGCCATATTGCCCACCGAGTCTGCAGCAACCAGCAATCACCCATACACTAGTTCTATCCTGCACACTAGAGACAATTTAATTTTTTTTACTGAAGCCAATTAACCTACAAACCTGTAAGTCTTTGGGATATGGGAGGAAACTGGAGCACTCGGAGAAAACCTACGCAGTCACAAACTGCATACAGAAAGCACCCGTAGTCAGTATCGAAACCGGTTGTACCGCTGCGTCACTGTGCCGCCACGAATGACATGAATATGGACCAAGTCATTTGTTTGCTTTAAAATTATTAGAAGGAGGAAATGTTTAAAATCACATTTTAAAACAGAACTGACTAGCCAATCAAATAAACTAAATATAACAATGTACTACATGCAACACATTTACTCAAAGGAAATGTTAGTTACTTTGCTATGAGGATGCTATGAGGATGCAGGGTGACCTGAATAGGTTGGGTGCGCGGGCAGATGCATGGCAGATGCAGTATAATGTGGATAAATGTGAGGTTATCCACTTTGGTGGCAAGAACAGGGAGGCAGATTAATATCTGAATGGTGTCAGGTTAGGAAAAGGGGAGGTACAATGAGACCTGGGTGTCCTTGTACAGCAGTCACTAAAAGGAAGCATGCAGGTACAGCAGGCTAATGGCGTGTTGGCCTTCATAACAAGAGGAGTTGAGTATAGGAGCAAAGAGGTCCTTCTGCAGTTGTACAGGGCCCTGGTGAGACAACACCTGGAGTATTATGTGCAGTTTTGGTCTCCTAATTTGAGGGAGGACATTCTTGCTATTGAGGGAGTGCAGCGTAGGTTCACGAGGTTAATTCCCGGGATGGCGGGACTGTCATATGCTGAAAGAATGGAGCGACTGGGCTTGTATTCACTGGAATTTAGAAGGATGAGAGGGTACCTTATAGAAACATATAAAATTATTAAGGGATTGGACACGCTAGATGCAGGAAGCATGTTCCCGATGTTGGGGGAGTCCAGAACTAGGGGCCACAGTTTAAGAATAAGGGGTAGGCCATTTAAAACTGAGATGAGAATAAACCTTTTCACCCAGAGAGTTGTGAATTTGTGGAATTCTCTGCCTCAGAAGCAGTGGAGGCCGATTCACTGGATGCATTCAAAAGAGAGTTAGATAGAGCTCTTAGGGCTAGCAGAATCAAGGGATATGGGGAGAAGGTAGGAACGGGGTACTAATTGTGGATGATCAGCCATGATCACATTGAATGGCGGTGCTGGCTCGAAGGGCCGAATGGCCTACTCCTGCATCTATTGTCTATGGATATATGTATCCCCAAACCTGAGTTTGTTATAATTTATTTGGTTCTTGTTATATCAAGATAAGATCATTGTGCTATTTAGCATAAACTACGACACATAACCTTGCCCACTTTTGTGGTACTATCTTGTCAAGGTAATTAGGTTTTAGTTTAGGTTTATTATTATCATATGTACTGAGGTACAGTGAAAAGCATGGTTTTGCGTGCTATCCAAACAGATCAGATATACCATGAATAGATACGATCCAGCAATCCAGGTAGAAGACAGGTCTGTTCGGTGAACGTTTGTAACTTTGTCGTCGCCAGAAACGTGGCGACACTTGTGTACTGCCTAGGTGAGGGCTGCTGTATGATTTTACCGGGTTGTATGCAAACACAAAGCATTTCACCGTACCTAGGTACATGTGACAATATAGTATTATGGAATCATTGAATCAGTTCAAGCTCACGTAAAATAGATAGAACAAGGAGGAATGTACAGGGTGCAGGATATAGTTCTCAGCATTGTGCTGCATTGTAGCATTGTGGTAATTTGAAATACCGTGCATCTAGTTATCGTTTGTTTGGGACTTGCCTTGCTTGAGGTTACTCACCGCTTGTCTTCCTTGTACCACTCAAAATCTGCTGGTGGAACAGCAGACACCTCGCAGTGAAGCATCCCAGTCCGCCCCACTGCAACATCAGCACTCTGGGCATACTTAATAGCAGGAGCATCTGGAAAACAACACAGTGTAGGAAGGAACAGCAGATGCTGGTTCACATCGAAGATAGACACAAAATGCTGGAGTAACTCTGTGGGTCAGGCAGCATCTCTGGAGAAAAAGGAATAGGTGACGTTTTGGGTCGAGACCCTTATTCCTCTCAGTCTGAAGAAGGGCCTCGACCTGAAATGTCTCCTATTCCATTTCTCCAGAGATGCTGTCTGACATGTTGAGTTACTCCAGCATTTTGCGTAAAACAATACAGATTCACAAATGGAAAGCAGCACAACAAAGCAGCAAATAAAGAATATCCTCTGTTTTTTTACACAGAGAGTGGTGGGTGACTGGAATGTACTGCTAGGGCTGGTGGTAGAAGCAGGAATTATAGTGGTGTTCAAAAGGTTTCTAGATGGATGTGCAGGGAATGGATGTATATGGATCATGCGCAGGCAGAGGAGTTTGTGTTTGAAACAGATATAGTGGGCCAAAGGGCCTTTACCTGTGCTGTACAACTCTATGTTCCAAATGTCAAGTTAAATTATGGCTGTGCTAATACATTCAGAATATTTTTCATGTAATTTTAAATGAGGTACCAGCCAGTTTAGTTTAAATGTGCTTCCTCATCCACTAAGTTAACAAACAGTGGAATGTCATATGAACAAACATCATTGAAATGTATCGACAGTGCTAATTTCCTGGCAGAAAAAGGGAGAGTTATAAGACCATAAGGCATAGGAGCAGAGTTAGGCCATTTTAACCCATCGAGTCTATTCCACCATTCAATCATGGCTGACCTAATTTGCACTCTCAACCCCGTTCTCCTGCCTCTGCCTGTACCCTTTAATGCCTTTGCTAATCAAGAACCTATCTATCTCCGATTCCCTCATACCCAATGTCTTGGCCTCCACAGTCATCTGTGGCAAAGAATTCCATGAATTCACCACCATCTGGCTAAAGAAATTCCTCCGCATCTCAATTCTATAGGTATGTCCTTTTATTCTAGGGCTGTGGCCTCTGGTTCCCGATGCTCCCGTTACTGGAAACATTCTTTCCATGTCCACTCTATCAAGGCATTTCACTATTTGGTAGGTTTCAACACGATCTCCCCTCATCCTTCTGAACTCCAGCGAGTACAGGCCCAAGACCATCAATTGCTCCTCACATGTTAACCCAATCATCCCCAATCTGATCCACAATGGAGATCCAGGATCTTAGCCGTACATTACTGCTAGTTGTATTCCCAGGCTACAATTTTTACAAATAGCAGTGATTAATCTTATAGGGGGGATGCTCTCTTTCTGATACACATTATCATGACATGTTCCTATTAGGTGTGTTGAATTGAATAATCTTTATTTTTACATTCAATGATAGTAAACGACACTTGAGAAACTTCTGCAGAGTTTCACGGCATTATTATCATTGTACTGGCATGGATTCGCACCATTATTCACGGCTACCAGCCACGACTGGCAGCTAGAAGTAGCTGCCTTTCACAATTTTTGAGATGCATAGATAGGGTAGACAGTTAAACCTGTTTCCCAATGTGGAAATGTCCAACACTAAAGGGCATAACTGTAAGGTGAGAGGGAGAAAGTTTAATGGAGATGTGCGGGGCAAGATTTTTTTACACAGCGAGTGGTGGGGGCTTGGAATGCATTGTCAGCTGTGGTGGTGGAGGCAGATATTATTATAGTGGCATTTAAGAGGCTTTTAAATAGGCACATGGAAGTGCAAGGAATAGAGGGATACTGATCATGTACAGGCCAATGAGATCAGTTTAATTAGGCAACATGTTTGGCATAAACATTGTAAAGCAAAATGCTTATTCCTGTCTTGTATATGCAATGGAACACAGATATCACTGCAGCTTTTGGCAGACCAGAAAGAAAAAAGAATGAAGCTTTGCAAGACAACTTACAATTGACAGTGATGTGGACTCGTTTCTCATCGGCAGAGGCAACTTCATTGGCAGCTTTGCATTGGTAAGCACCTGCTTGGTATCTGCTGATCATGAAGATTTCCAGATATTCCTCCTCCTCTTCAATTTCCTTGGCTGCAAGCAGATGAAAAAATCCGCTATTTAAAACAATAATATTGTACATTTATACCTGTTCTATATAATCAGTAAATCTGCCATTTTCCTCAATAAAACCAACACATCTTTAGTCTGAAGAAGGGTCTCGACCCGAAATGTCACCCATTCTTACTCTCCAGAGATACTGCCCGTACCGCTGACTCCAGCATTTTGTGTCTACAAGCATCTCCATTTCCTTCCCACACATCTGCAGGAGAAATGGATTATAATTTATATCTATAAATATTCTTATACATGGCAAAACAGGCACAAAGTGCTGGAGTAACACAGCAGGTCAGGCAGCATTTAGAATTTTAGACTTTAGAGACACAGAGCAGAAACAGACCCTTCAGCCCATCGAGTCCATGCCAGCCAATGATTACCCTGTACACTAGCACTATCCTACACACTAGGGACAAATTACAATTTTACCAAAGCCAATTAACCTACAAATATGTATGTCTTTGGAGTGTGGGAGGAAACCAGAGCACCCGGTGAACGTACAAACTCCATACAGACACCATCTGCCGTCAGGATCGAACCCGGGTCTCTGTCGCTGTAAGGCAACACCTCTGCAGGAGAAATGCCACTGCTAAAAAAAGACACAAAGGGCTGGAGTAACTCAGCCGGTCAGGCAATACCCTTGAAGAACATATATATGTGACGTTTTGGGTCGTAGAAACTATCCTTGTTCTCCAGGGATGCTGCCTGACCTCGCTGAACAGTTTGTGTCTTCTTTTGTAAAACAAACATCTGCAGTCCCTTGTTTCTATGGTTTGAGCACTTAATACTACTGATATACTTGTGATCTCATGCCCATGGGAGATGTTCCTAAGCAGCAGCAAATGAATTTTGGACACAAAATGCTGGAGTAACTCAGCAGGACAGACAGATTAATTTTGTTTGAATGGTTGAGGACAACGGCCTTACATAAACTACAGTCAACTTTACCACCTGGAGGAGAAAAGCCATTTGAAGACATTTTCGACTTTTTTAAATTAAATGAATGTAAGGGATTAATGATAATTCTTCCCTAAGGCTAGACATAACACCAGCTTATTTATTACTAGAGCCAGGATGTTTAGGCACTAAAAATCTCTGAAATAGGCAGGCAAAACAGCATAATAAAATTACCAAAAAGGCACGAAAAGGCATTTATTGAAAAAAATAGGCATTAAAAGGCATGTATTTCCACCACCAAAATATGGTTAAAAATGATAATATAATCGTATACTGCATTAAATGACCAAAGTTGCCTGGTTGCACATAATTACTAGCATTTTCTTTCCAAATTATATGCCGTCTGTCAGACAGAATATGCTTCAGTTGTGAAAAACGTCTTTCTACCTCAGCTGAGGTCACTGGTGCATACCCGAAACAAGCTACAGACTCTATATTCATGTAGATATCTTGTGCATTACAAATACCTTTGAGAACTTTAGCTATGTTTTGTATTTCTTCAAGATCTTTGTTAACTAAAATCACTCTCTCACATTTTCTTTGTATGTCTTCACCTACATCGCCAGGAACTTTACGAATATCGTCAGTTACTTTGTTGAAATCCTGCAAGTTATTCACTAATGTTTCACCAAGTTTCACAAGGGAAGTGGTAGCTTGTGGGAAGTTTGCAAAATTGGGAGCAATAAACAGATTTTGGAGAAGACTGAACCAGCGGGCAGCGGCACGAATGAATGAACGACCGAGGGTGGCGCCCTCGGTTTCGCCCCGGTGGTGGAAAAGTTCTTGTAATTTATACTATGTTAACATGTTAATAATAACATTAATATTAATGTGTTAATATAGAAAACATCATTGTAATCACGGTACAACCAGAGAAAATAGCATGACCTTTTAGCAAAACGGCAAAAAAAGGCTGATTTAGGCACTCGATCGTGAAAAAGGCATTATCGTGGTGAAATCATCAAAAAAGGCATGAAAAGGCACATGGCATTTATGGCAAAGTCCTGGCTATTTATTACAGACGACAAACTCAACTGTTTAAAACTGTGTAGGAATGAACTGCAGATGCTGGTTTACACCAAAGATATACACAAAATGCTGGCGTAACTCAGCGGGACAGGCAGCTATCAGAGATGCTGATAGCAAATGTTCTGCTTACTCAACAACTAGGCTTCTGTTTTTGATTAACATTTAGTTTAGTTTACTTTAGTTTAAAGATGCAGAATGGAAACAAGCCTTTTGGCCCTTCTGAGTCTACGTCGACCATTGATCCTACACACTAAAGATGCACACTAGTTCCATGTTATCCAACTTTTGCATCCTACACACAAGGGACAATTTACAGAAGCCAATTAACCTGCATGTTTTTGGAATATGGGAGGAAACTAGAGTGCCCGGAGGAAACCCACGCGGTTACAGGGAGAATGGCAAACTCCGCACATACAGTGGCCATAGTCAGGATCAAACCCAGGTCTCTGACACTCTAAGGCAGCAACTCTACTGTTGGGCCACTCTGTAAGTTCATCCATTGGTTTTGTGGGATTTCCACTTTTCTGACTGGGTTATAAACACAATAATATCACCACCTTGATATTGTGCCTCCAAGTTATATATGGGTTTTACTTGATGATACAAGTTGGATAGAGATAACTAGAATTGCATTGATATACCGAGAGAGGAAATGGTTTCAAATAATGGCTCCCTCAAAATCGCATTGAAAGAAAAAGATGATCGACACTAAGTGAAGTGAAAAATATGGCTTTTCATTATTAGAATGGTACTACAATGCTGCTTTTAACCTAGTACTGCAATCTTACCTGAATGCAAAATAAAAACAAGACAACAAAATCCTTGGATGAGAAAATCCATTTCAATATACTCAATTGTACAGTTCTAAATTTTACACATTTTAACATGGCACACAGCCGCAGAGTGACGTGATACGTATGTAGCTTTAAAATCTCAGCCTTCAGTCCTTTTTTCACAAATTCCAAAAGGATAGGTGATCTGACATTACTAACCACATCCCTAATGTAGTTTGATGTCAAATATAGTTTAGTTTAGTTTAGTTTAGAAATACTGCGTGGAAACCGTCCCTTTGGCACACCGAGTTCACGCCAACCAGCAATCCCCGTCACACTAGCACACACAATTTTTACTGAACACAATAAACCTATATACCAAACAAGCCAAACAAATTTGTACGTCTTTGGAGTGTGGGAGAAAACCGAAGTACCACGGGAAAACCCACGCGGTCACGAGAAGAACGTACAAACTCTGTACAAACAGTACCAATAGTCAGGATCAAACTTGGGTCTCTGGCACTGAAAGCAACTCTACTGCTGCGCTACCGTGCCGCCCCACTAATGAAACACTGAAAACAACTTGGGGTTTAATTTAGTCATAAACACAGTACCACAAAGTTTATTGTCACGTGTACCAGTGAAAAGCTTTTTTCATGTGTGCCAACCAGCGGTGGAAAGACTGCACATGATTTAAATCGAGCCATATGTGTGTTGAGCGAGTTCAATTATGTTAATCAGCTGCAGTTGTACACAAAACATGGTCAAAATATGTAAAATGATCAAAGCAACTATTGCGAATTGCAGATTTGTGATTCCATAGCTATTATCATCTGTTTAAGGCTCACCTGACACAGAAAAGCATTGTTCTTGTATTGAAAAGCAAGTTGAAAGGATATGCTTAATTGTACCATATTGCTTCATGAATGACAAAAGGCTTAAAGCAGATGCAGATAGGGAGACAGAGCAACAATAGTTATTGTTTCAGTCCTACAGATGAGGCCCAAAACCATGACTCCCACAGAGATAAATATTTCATTGTCAGAATACACTTCTGTGCAAAGAATACAAATGTCAAAAACAATTCCCTTTCCTTTCTTTGCTTGCGGCTAAAATATAAATATTAACTATCATCTCAAATATTTCCCTCAATTTGGACGTGAAATAAGTATTGACATTTGTCATTATCTGAACGACAAATGCATTATTTGGACAATTTTAAAATAACATGATTTACTCTGCAATATTATTTGTATATGTTATCCTGTCGGCTTGAGTACATTATGCCAATATCTTTAGCATCTCAATAGTATGTGTAATTATAAGAGGTTTTATTCATTATGCTTGGTATGGTATGTTATGCTCAATCCTATTGTGTTTGAAAGTATTAATATTGAAAGGATGGAACTGGAAATGGAACATAGCATTTACAATGTGGATACATTAAGTGACAAATGAAAATGGAAAAGATTCAGAGGATGACTGATGAATTCAATGTTTGGAAACTGTGCTGTTAGATGTATGGCCTAATTTGTCAACGTACAGCAAAATAACCCACTTATGCATACAGATTTTAGATACAGCTTTGTATATAGGTCATTAAAATATACTAAATGTAGCAAATTTAAGATGACATTGGTCAAATCAGCTCCCTAATTTGAGTACCTTCAGGAACCCCTGTGATCTGAGTTCTTGTATAATGATGTTGATAGTAAATTCCTATAAATTGAACTAATCACCTTTCAGTTTAATGGAGAGCGAGACTTTGCAGCTGAGTGAAGGCAGTGTAAAATTCACGGCAACACTGAAAATCACACCGTAAAAAGCATCCTCTCAGGATGCATCACAGCTTGGTCTGGCAACATCTCTGCTCAAGACCACAAGAAATTGCAGAAAGTTGTGCATGAAACACAGTCCATCACACAGACCAGGTCACAAACTCAATACAGTCAGGATAGACACAAAATGCTGGAGTATCTTAGCGGGACAGGCAGCATTTCTGGAGAGAAGGAATGGGTAACTTTTTGGGTCAAGACTCTTCCACACACCCGTAGTCAGGATTAAACCCGGGTGTCTGGCATTGTAAGGCAGCACCTCTACCACTGCGCTACTGTGCCACCCAATTTTAGATAATTATTCAATCTTTTATCTCAATCATTTTACATTAAAATTACTAAAACAGTTCTATTTGGAGAAAGCAAAGTGTTGCTCGTAGAATTTCACTCGACCTGAGCGGTTCCTCTACACTCCCACCAAAAGTTTCAAGGCTATTGTAATCCCAGATTTTTTAGGTTGATTTATTCCAGTCACTCTGGGCTGTGGGTAATAATCGGGGTACCGTTGGGTTCTGTACTTTTCCTTCATCACATGTAGGTATCAGGTAAATAAACATGCCATCTCCAGTTCTCAACATGTCCTCCAGGGGACTTCTGCACTCCACAAAATAAGTCTCCAACACAACAATTGCCAGTAGGGGCTCAAATTAAAGTGGGGTGAGACTGACTAACCAAAATCCCACACAATAATAATAATAATAATGATACAATTAGTAGTTATATAGCAATAAGTATAGCAACAATAACAACAATATTACTGCACAATAAACAACAAAACTGCAATACAATCAACTAAGATTACCCTATTTCTTCAGCTCATTTGTCCGATTTATCAACCAAAGGATCTTCAGGACTGATTAAAGTGACCTGGGGTAAGGAACTGCCATCTAATCCAAGAAAAATACTTGGCTCATTTAATTTGCCTGAAAGGCGATGAGTTGCACAAGACACAAAATAATAGAGCACAGATTGTAGTTACTGGGAGATCAATGTAGAACTTCAATACTAAGATTTCATGTCAACTCAGATTAAAATAACATCTGCAGCACTGGTGTAAAACTGAATTGTTGTTAAAGCCCAAACTTGTCAATATTGAATACAATTTAGTTTTATGTCAAAGCATATCGCAAAGAATTATCATGGATCATAAGACATAGGAGCATAGTTAAGCCATTCGGCCCATTGAGTCTGCAGTGCCATTCGATCGTGGCTGATCTATTTTTGCCTTTCAAACCCGTTTTCCTGCCTTCTACCCGTAACTTTTGAGACCCTTACCAATTAAGAACCGAGCAATCTCCGCTTTAAGAACAGCCCACCGAGACTTTATGCAAGAGGCACCATTTTACAGTCCTAGCTGCAGCTGGCCACAAAGGCCCGTTGTAGCCGATGCCTCCATTCTGGTCGCCCCATGAACCATTGTCCCTCTCCTTGCAAGGCCACCTTCAGCAGCATAGTCGCATGCGGTGCCTAACTTTTGTTTGATTTACGCGCTGCACATAACCCCTGCGTAAAACGTACAATCCCTGTATAACATACAATGTCAAGCTAATCTAGTATTATCCATGTTTCATTTTTACGTTTAAACAAATAAGCATGAGAATCTCAACGCGTTCCTTCAATAGGTGTAAAGTAAAAACAGGAAATGAGGGAAATACTCAGCAGTCAGGCAGCATTTGCAGAAAGAGAAGTGGTTAGTGTTTCGGGCTGAAGGCTCTTCATCAGAATGGGGAGGAGAGAAAATAAACTTAATATGCAATGAAAGTAAGGGAGGGGTGATGTCTGTGATGGGTGTAAACCCAAGATGGGAATAAGTGTAAACAAGATTTTCCAGCATCAGCCGTATTTTTCAGATTTTTCTTCAAGTATAACTGGTATAAATTATTATACCACATAACTGGTATAAATTATTTGTAAATAACAGGCCTGGAAATGTTGTACAATAAATGCAAATTTAATGGATAAAGTCTGAATGCTGCTAAGTGTTTCCTCAGTTCATTGGAGTTTATTCTGTGACTAAGCGACTTTGAGTCCTGAAAAGCGCTATATAAATAAAATCTATTATTATTATTATTACAACAATTGCTGAAATGAATGCAATCGCCCTAATTTTGCAGCATCTCTGAGTTCCCGTAATTGAGATGTACAAGTTGAGCTGACTTAATTGAGGCATACAAAAATAGGAGGTCTAGATAGGGTGAATAGAAATAACTTTGTTCTTTTATTTTCCCTTAGGGAAACAGGACAATGACTAGCAAGAACAGTTTAAATTAATTGGTGGAAAAAAAATCAATGGAGTGGAATAGGAAGCCTAGGGTTCACCGCCTGAAGGACAGTGAAAGAAGAAACAGGTTTAGAAAGCAGATAGAAAAGCACTTAAGAACCATTATCTGTGAAGCAATGGATGATGAACAGGAAATGGGATTAACTAAATGGTCCATGTATGGCCTGTGTGGTTAGTAGAGACCAAATGGCCTCCTTCAGTGATGTAAGTTTCTATTATTCTATCACTCAAATATCTTGTGCTAATGTTCAAGAGAAAAGACCTTGACGAGATGGCGCCATTGATCTGGGTGACCATAAGAATGCTGCAATGTTGGTAATGTCTATCCTGGTATTCATCTCAGATGCTGCTATAACAGTTGAGGGCGGATGATAATGTCGCTGTGTGAAAAATGATTTTGTCCCTGTGCAGAAAATATTTACACATCTTCTTCATGTTGATTCACATGTCTGCAGCATTCTTATGGTCACCCAGATCAATTAGTGATAGGGGCCATGTTTTGAAGTTCTGGATGGGAATGTAATTTAGTTCAGTTTATTTTATTTTATTTTAGTTTACTTTAGATACAGCATGGAAACAGGCTCTTCAGCACACCGAATTCATGCCGAATATCGATCACCAATTCACACTAGTTATGTGTTATCCCACTTTCCCGGCCATTCCCTACACACGAGGGGCAATTTTACAGAGGCCAAACTTATAAACTATTATTTATCTCTGCTGGCATAATAACATTATTGAGCAGTTTCTGGGTGGCATCCGCGTGGCTTTTTAAATTTTCAAATACTATAAACGTTAGAAAGTCTGGATATGCCATTCTGTAAGTAAAAGCATATATTTTGTAATAATTGCCTTGGAGAACAAAGGCTTTTGTGGCCTTTATGTAAGAATAGCAACAAGAAGATTGAGGAAGCATAGTGGCACAGCAGTAGAGTTGCTGCCTCACAGCACTAGAGACCCAGGTTCAAACGTGACAACGGGGGTTGTCTGTGTGTTGGTACGTTGAACAAACTGTATGTTCCCCCTGTGATCATGTGGGGGTTTTTCTGGATGCTCCGATTTCCTCTCACATTCCGAACAAGTTCAGGTTTGTAGGTTAATTGGCTTCTGTAAATTCCCCCTAGCAGGCAGGATGCAAAACTGGGATAAAATAGAACGAGTGTTCGGGTGATCTTTGGTTGGCATGGACTCAGTGGGCCGAAAAGCCTGTTTCCGCGTTCTATCTCTAAACTCTGAACTAGTAAGAAAACCAGGAAGAAAATCTCACAAGATGGTATGGGGCACATGATCAAAGCAGACATGCAGCCAATTAGCAAAGAGAGAGATTGTTTTTTCTGATTCCTTGTCATATTAATGACAAACATGTTTTCCACGTTGGAAAACCTAACAAATTCCAATAACGTACTTCAACAATCTGAGTGCCACCTCCCAGAGTTTAACCATTGAGAAAGATTTTGATAATTAGAGAATTATGGAGGGGTATTGCATTCAAGACCTCTGCCTGTGACTCAAACTGAAACTTTTTAACTGGAATCAAATTTATAAAAGGAATCCTATAATTACCACAATTGGGCTTTTCACATTGGGAAGTATAAATATTTGCATTAGACATGAAATATCACCTTGCTGAAAATCACATGTTTAGGAACCAAAGATAATTGCAAATGAGTACATTTCTTTCACTCTATAATTGGAAGAAGCAAAACATTGTTCATTCTTGTCAGGGAAATGCTACACTCAGCAACTTCACAGTTGACATCAGAAATATTTTATGTCAAAGACCTTTTATCAAAACTTTTTTCCATCCATTGTTCAAATAATACTTCTTTAAATCGGTCTTGGCTTCTCCGCAGCCCAGCCTAATTTTTGGAACAGTGAACTGCAGATGCTGGTTTATATCAAAGATAGACAGAAAGTGCTGGAGTAATTCAGCAGGTCAGATTCAGATTCAGATTCAGATTCAACTTTATTGTCATTGTGCAGTGTACAGTACAGAGACAACGAAATGCAGTTAGCATCTCCCTAGAAGAGCGACATAAATATGAGCAGTAAATAAATAAATCTAATAAATCCTGGTGGGAGGAGTGTCCGGGGGGGGGGTTGATTGGCAGTCACCGAGGTACAGTGTTGAGTAGTGTAACCGCCGCAGGGAAGAAGCTGTTCCTGGACCTGCTGGTCCGGCAACGGAGAGACCTGTAGCGCCTCCCGGATGGTAGGAGGGTAAACAGTCTGTGGTTGGGGTGCTGCTGAGCACCCTTCGCAGACAACGCTTGCTTTGGACAGACTCAATGGTGGGGAGTGAGGAACCGGTGATGCGTTGGGCAATTTTCACCACCCTCTGCAGTGCTTTCCGGTCGGAGACAGAGCAGTTGCCAAACCATACTATGATGCAGTTGGTAAGGATGCTCTCGATGGTGCAGCGGCAGAAGTTCACCAGAATCTGAGGAGAGAGATGGACCTTCTTTAGTCTCCTCAGGAAGAAGAGAAGCTGGTGAGCCTTCTTGACCAGAGTTGAGGTATTGTTGGTCCAAGAGAGGTCATCGGAGATGTTGACCCCCAGGAACCTGAAGCTGGAAACACGTTCCACCTCCGTCCCGTTAATGTGGATGGGGGTGTGCGTGCCGCCCCTAGACTTCCTGAAGTCTACAATGAGCTCCTTGGTCTTCTTGGAGTTAAGGACCAGGTTATTGTCAGCGCACCATGCTGCTAGGAGCTGGACCTCCTCCCTATAGGCCGACTCATCGTTGTTGCTGATGAGGCCAATCACCGTTGTATCATCTGCATACTTGATGATGGTGTTAGTACCATGTACAGGTGTGCAGTCGTAGGTGAAGAGGGAGTAGAGGAGGGGGCTCAGCACACAGCCCTGTGGAACGCCGGTGTTCAGGGTGAGGGTTGAAGAGGTGTGCTTGTCTAACCTAACAGACTGGGGTCTGTTGGTTATAAAGTCCAGTATCCAGTTGCAGAGGGAGGGGTCGATGCCCAGGTCACCGAGTTTGGTGATCAGTTTAGAGGGTATGATGGTGTTGAATGCTGAGCTGTAATCGATGAACAGCATTCTTACGTAAGTGTCTCTGTTGTCGAGGTGGGAGAGGGCGGAGTGAAGTGCCGTTGAGATGGCATCCTCCATACTCCTGTTCTTGCGGTAGGCAAACTGATAGGGATCCAATGTGGGGGGTAGGCAGCCTTTGAGGTGTGCCAGGACCAGCCTCTCGAGGCACTTGGCGATGATGGGAGTAAGTGCAACTGGGCGGAAGTCATTGAGGCTTGCCGCAGTGGAGTGTTTTGGCACCGGCACAATGGAGGTGGATTTAAGGCACGTGGGCACAACTGCTTGGGCAAGTGACAGGTTGAAGATGTCAGTCCAGACGTCTGTCAGCTGCGCAGCACAGGCCCTAAGGACGCGCCCGGGGATGCCGTCGGGGCCAGCAGCCTTATGTGCATTAGTCCTACTCAGTGCCACGTACATGTCATAGGGGGTGAGTGAGAGGGGCTGGTGATCGGCAGGGAGCACCGCCTTGATGGCCAACTGCCGATTGTCCCTATCGAAGCGGCCATAGAAGTGGTTAAGCTCCTCAAGGAAGGAGGCGTTGCTGGATGTGGGGGAGGTGTTTGTGGGTCTAAAGTCCGTGATGGCCTGGATGCCTTGCCACATGCGTCGGGGGTCGGAGTTGTTGTTGAAGTGCTCCTCAATCCTGAGCTTATGGCAGTGCTTGGCCTTCTTTATGCCCTTCTTCAGGTTAGCCCTGGATGAACTATAGGCTCAGGCATCGCCTGACCTGAAAGCGGTGTCCCGTGCTTTCAGCAGTAGCCTGACCTCGCTGTTCATCCATGGCTTCTGATTCGGGAATATGGTCACCCGTTTGATGGAGGTGACACTGTTGATGGTGGAGTTTATAAAGTCCAGAACAGAGGATGTATAGGAGTCAATGTCCGTGTGGGAG
This sequence comes from Malacoraja senta, assembly GCA_038087875.1. Classification (NCBI taxonomy): domain Eukaryota; kingdom Metazoa; phylum Chordata; class Chondrichthyes; order Rajiformes; family Rajidae; genus Malacoraja; species Malacoraja senta. The sequence goes on from JAXLNO010005944.1 coordinate 57,323, forward strand.
TCAAGGGTGGCCTGGGCTGCAAACGCCTTCCAGTCAGTGTTTCCAAAACACTGCTGAAGTGTGGAGTCCGCATCCTCTGACCAGACTTTAACTGTCCTCACAGTGGGTTTAACCCGTCTGATGAGTGGGAAGTACTTTGGGTCAGGCAGCATCTCTGGTGAAAAAAGATGGGTGACGTTTTGGGTCGGGACCCTTCTTCAAACTGAAAATAGGGGCGAGGAGGAGGGGGGTGAAGTGTTAGAGATCCTGGTCTTCTGTCACCTCCAGCTCTTCATCCCTGCCTCCCCCCATCTCCAACCTTCAGTTTGAAGAAACATCAAGCATCCTTCTTCTCCAGAGATGCTGCCTGACCCGCTGAGTTACTCCAGCATTTTGTGCCCAACTTAATTATGTTCAGCACAGGTTGATCAGTTGGGTAATGAACTGATTCTTTGTATGAAATGAATTATGATGTTTTTATTTCATTTTACTTAGAAGTGGTGTATTTTGACGAATATATTTCTGCCTGTGGATTCCTTTGTCAAACTAGATTTTTGCTATTTCTAGCAATTTGGATTAATTCTAAAACTTTTTTTTCCCTGAAGGGGATTAGCACCTCCTTGTACCAGAAATATGTATGAACATATTAAAGAAAGGTTGACTTAATTGAAGAGAACATAACCTTATTTTTTTCAAACGTGGAAAATATCAAAGCAGTCACGTCGCAGATATTGTGCATTTATTAACTGTTCTTTGAATATATCATTTTCCATCAAATTTTAATTGGGACTGATATGGGAAAGAATTTCATTTGCGTCGCTAGCTGAAATACCAAGATTAAAAAGGTACTCTAATGACAATGGGGAAATGGAACTGACAGGGTTGCTTTTCTCAGTACAGGCTGATAGACAAGGGTAAAGCTACTTTAATTTCAAGATAGATATATACAAGAAGAAATGGGTCCACAAATGACACAATGCATTCAACATTGAACCTTGGCAATTTGGATGGTGATACCTGTTTAACCTGTTGCCAGGACTTGAAGGCCTGAACTATCGGGAGAGGTTGAGCAGGCTGGGCATTTATTCCCAGGCATCAATTTCTGTTCAATCATTTATTTCTTCAGTTAATGTCAGCCAAGAGTTATATTTAAAGCAAATGAAAACATTTTTATTTATTTTGTGTGAAAGCAATATATCTGAATTCAGCATGAACCTTCTAATTTTATTGAGATTGTATAAACACCGCTCTCTCATTAACCTGTACACAAGACATGACACCATTGCCTGGTGATAAAAATGACACAAGATAGCAGTGAAGCAAAAGAAAGAGTCATCTATTCCACCTGTGTTTAATGTTATGGGAACAACGGATGGAACTAAGATCTCTTGCTTTAAGATAGTTAGATAATTCCTTTAGCCGTGGGTGCTGTTTAGAACTGTGGGACTTAAATATCAGAAATCACTGCTTTTGTTTTTAAAAATAATACAATTACACAGTTTAGATGTAGAAACAAAGAACTGCAGATGCTGGTTAATACACAAAAGGACACAATGTTCTGGAGTAATCCAACGGTCAGACAGCATCTGTGGAGAACATGGATAGGTGACATTTTGGGTTGAAACACTTCCTCAGACTGATTGAAGAAGGGAAGAAGAGGGGAAAGGGGAATCACACAGTTATTTGAAGCAAAGAAGGCCCAGATGAGGGACCAAATGGCTTCCTTTTTTGATGTCGCAGAAGTAATCGGCAATGTAAAATTTCTATCTGAAAATTAGAAAATTAAAAATAAATTGTGAGATTGAAGTCTGTGGTGAACAAAAGATCAATCCAATGCAGATCAAATGAAATCATATTAAATTAACCAGTTATCGTTAATAAAACACTAAATGACCTCTTTCCAAAGCAATCAGAAACAGAATCATGCCTTAAGTTAGAATTTGTCACAGCAATTGTATCCAGTAAAATTGTATTGAACATTCTTTCTGTGGTACTTAAATGAGTTCTCTGTAACTAATAACTTAATGGTATTAAAAATCAGAATGTAACGCTAACTGTATCTTTCCATTAATAAAGTTTAGTACTTCTGTGTCACTGAAATTATATATAAAATGCATTAATGCCAACTACCTCGGAATAAATGTAGACCCATTATCATTGTTGTTTATTTCAAAACACTTATTACTTGAGCATTATAGTTTCTATGGGGTTTAATTTGGATAGCGATTATTATTGTTAATATTTGCAGTATTTACTCATGTCAAAGTTCATTTCATAAGCTATAGCAGTGGAATTAGGCCATTCGGCGCATCAAGTCTACTCTGCAATTCAATCATGGCTGATCTACAGTATCTTTCCCTCTCAACCGCATTCTCCTGCCTTCTCCACATAACCCCTGACACCCATACTGATCAAGAATCTGACAATCTGTGCTTTAAAAATATCCACTGACGTCCTTCACAGCCGTCTGTGGCAATGAATTCCCCTTATAAGTGTATATATTTAAAAATATATATATTTTTTTTTTTATTATGAAAGACATCAACTAAAGGTTTTATGATGACAACATTCATAAGGATGAAAAACAGCAACATGATCTGTAAAATGCTCTCGGATGCAGGAGCAGATCAGCAGTGCAGCCTAAAAAGTGGTAAATACCATTTAAAACATGAGACTTTTAAATTAAGGAGGAATAAAAGAAAGTGAGTATGCACCCTCAATAATAACATTAGAACGTATGAAACAGAAACAGGAGTAGCACATAAGGTCCCTTGAAATGCCTCATCATTCACTACAACCACCTGCCGATACTGCAATTCAAGTCCTCTCTCCCGCCCATTTTCCATGTCCTCACTGTCAACAATAAGAACATAAGAAGGAATATGTAGGAAGGAATTGCAGATGCTAGTTTACACTAAAGATAGACACAAAATGCTGGAGCAACTCAACAGGTCAGACAGCATTTCTGGAGAAAAGGAATAAGTGATATTTTCACATGGCAGGGCTGGAAACTGGAAGTATCCTGAGCTAGTTCTGCTACCATCATCAACTATTGTAACAAGTGATGGCTCCCACTGATTGTCGCCGGAAGCTTGCGTCCTTTTCAAGGCAGGCGATGACAGCGATGTCAACATTTGTAACAAAATGGACTCGAAAGAAGAAGAAGTGATGTTTTGGTTCAAGATCCTTCATCAGACTGAGAGTCAGGGAGGGGGAAACTTGTGGTATGGGAAGGTACAGAACAAGCAGAGACTCAGGGAAGGTAGAGTCCTCAATGGTCCATTGTTGGCTGGGGATCAGGTGATAACGAAGGTTTACAAACGATAAAATTAGCAAGAAGACTAGGGTAGGGGAGGGACAGAGAGTGAAGGAAGATAGATAGATGGATAGATGGATAGAAGGATAGATAGGTAGGTAGGTAGGTAGGTAGGTAGGTAGGTAGGTAGGTAGGTAGGTAGGTAGGTAGGTAGAAAGTAATGAAAGTGATAATAAATGAAAGAACAATAAGAAAGAATAATGGAAAAAACCAGCACAAATAAATAATCCAAAGCATAATTCCTTGTCAATAGAAGTGCTGGTAGACAAAGCCATAGAAAATCCAATGGTATTTGTAAATAATGACAAAAATAAAGAATCAAAGGGATGTCGCGAGTGTGAAGCATTTAATTGTCATATGTACGGACAACGAAACAAATAAAATCTTATTTACAGCAGCATAATGGGGGAAAAAAAGATTCCTGTGGTTCATTTAAAAAAGGTGCATTTACATAAAGATTCAGTCAAATCATAATTCAAGTATTGTCAGTAACTTTGATGCCCCATTACAGATTACAGAAAGAACATTAAAACATGAAAGGCACATAACAAGATGTAAGGGATATTTGTGAAAAAAATACTTCAACACTAGGATTACTTTCCAGAGCTGAAACAGGCAATAATAACTTTAATGGAGATATTTTAAATGATGGAAGGTTTTGATACAGTGAATAAGGAAAATATTATTATACACCAGTTGGGTAGTTAATGGTGATTTATCATCCCAATTTAAAATGGGCACTAGGAGAGGGAAGAAGGAGGTTAAAAAAAATGTTTATATTCTGTATGCTAGTCAGTCCCGGGTTCGAACTTGACTACGGGTGCTGTCTGTAGGGAGTTTGTATGTTCTACCTGTGACTGCGTGTGTTTCCTCTGGGTGTTCTGGTTTCATCCCACACTCCAAAGATGTGCAGGTCTGTAGGTTAACTATCTTTGGTAAAATTGTAAATTGTCCCTAGTGTGTAGGATAGTGTTAGTGTGATCGGTGGGCATGGACTTTGGGCCGAAGAGCCTGTTTCATGCTGAATATCCATTTTCTATTCAGTAAACCAGCTTAACAATGGAATTTTGTGTCACAGAATTCCTCTAGAATGAAGTGTCATTTGAATAATATCAATAAGATCTGACAATCATGCATTCCATCTGCACACCTGATTGCATTTAGTTTAAATTAAGTTTAGTTTCATTTAGAGATACAGCGTGTAAACAGGCCCTTTGGCCCACTGAGTCCACGCTGATAAGCAATCCTCATAGCTTCAGCTTCATAGCGGCCAGAGCTTCAGCTTCAGCAGCGGCGCAGCATTGGATTCCATCGTGGAGCGGGCGATACCTTACCGGGGATCGCCGTGTTGGAGCGCCGGAGTGCTAGGACTGCCGACTTTAACTGGAGCTGTTGTCTGCGGAGCTTCCAGCCGCGGGCGGCGCTGACTTTAACATCGCAGAGCCTGGGATCCTTGCCGAGGTCGCCAGCATTGAATCTCCGCCCAGCTCAGTCTGTGGACTTCGGAAGCCATGGTTGATTCGGAAGCCGCTGAGAGTGTTCTTCCATTCGAGGGCCTGAAACATCGGGCCGCCATTGTGGCGACTGCAGAGGCCTCAATAGGCCCCGACCATGGGTGAACATGTGGAAGAGGACTGAACTTTGTTGCCTTCCCTCACAGTGGGAAACATTGATCTGTGGGGGGATGTTTTTATGTTTTATGTTGTTCGATAGTGATGTGTTTATCTTATTTGTGTGCTGCATGGTAACTCAAATTTTACTGCACCAATTGGTGTATGTGACAATAAATGTCCTTTGTCTTGTGTCCTTTGTCCTTCCTCCATACTCTAGGACTATTTTACACACTAGGGACCATTTACAATTTTTACCAAGCCAGATTAACTTACAAACCTGTATATCTTTAGTATGTGGGAAGAAACCAGAGTACACAGAGAAAACCCAGAAAGTCACAGAGAAAACATAAAATCTTTGCACAGACAACATCCATAGTCAGGATCAAACCCAGGTCTCTGACGCTGTTAGGCAGCAACTCTACCGCTGTGCCACCGGGCCGCTTAGCTTAAAGTGAATTTATTTTCTCAGCAATTAATAATCACCTTGTAGCCTAAGCAGGCACTCGTAACACTGCATGTGGCATTGGATGAAGATGGAAAGCTAAGTAGGATGTCAATGTGGCTGCCTTGCATGTACTTGGCTCCAACTTTACGAATTTCCAGACTAGTATCAAAACAGTACACTCAGTTATTTTTTTCCAGTTCTTATCAATCTTATAATTTACATAGAAATGCTGGGGATTCAAGCTGGAATCAGGATACAAGCCTCTGAGTAATTGGCCTGAAAACAGATGTTGCCAGTGTGTAATTTTATTATTCATATAGAATATAATTATAGCAAATATCAACTGCATTTAGATGATAATCTAATTTCTCAAGCTGTATGAACTTTTTCAGAAGTTTGATTAATCAGTGAGATTTGACTGATTTGTGATTATACTGACAAAATTATATTTTTATTTTTAGATTCCAATCTTAAGTTTAGTTTGGTTTAATGATTGTCACGTGTACTGAGGTACAGTGAAAAGCTTTTGTTTGCATGTCACTAGAAATAATTTTTATTTTTATTTATTACTAGACCAACTGGGACCTGTTGGGTCCCTGTCACACGAGAGGCCTGGTCCACCAATGCAACCGGTTCCCCAACGCAATATTGCACCACTAAACCATAGCCCCCACCGGAGGTTTGTACCCCCAACTCAACCTGTAGCCGAATGTAAGATTCCAGCATTCCCCTGTCTCCCCTAGCACTGAACTTTAAAAAATAAATTCCAATTGCACAACCCCAATTGTAATACCAATTGACCCTTCCCCTCCTGTCCTGTCAGGAGCTATGATGGCAACATTGTTGCAAATGTCGGGTGCACTTGCTGTGATATCCCATTGAGGTGAAAAGTTCAGAGTGTTCCTGTCTTCCAACTTTGTATCAAAGTGTGTTGGAAGCTGGCAGGAAAGATCTTGACAGTAAAATTCATGTTAAATTTATATTTTCTTATACTTGAATCGTCAATAACTTTTGAAATATAGCATGAAATGTGAAGGGAACCTTTTGTTTATTGTGACCGGGTTAATGTGAATAATAATCTGTGAAAATGTCTGCGCTAGCGCATGGCGTTTTGACGAAGGTAGAAAGGCACATAGGCATACACGCACACGTATACATACATACAAGACGAGACTTTTAATAAGTGTATAAATATAGATATAGATAGATATAGATAAATATCACCAGGTGGGAGGTTAAGAGGATTTGAGTGCAACCAAAATTCCTTCAAAGATATCCAAGACTTTCAGAAGCCACTAACAGCACCACCAAAGAAGCCACTAACAGCACCACCAGCCTTACCTTCACCAAAACACTATCTTGGAAACTTTCCAATCAGGTTTCAGGGCTCACCACAGCACAGAGTCTGCCTTGTTGAAGGTACATACTGACCTACTGCTCACCGTTGATTCCGGCGACTGTGCAATCCTGCTCCTTCTTGACCTCAGCGCAGCATTGAATACTGTCGACCACACCATCCTAATTGACCGTCTCCGGTACGGGGTTGGTATTGATGGCACTGCCTTGAGCTGGTTCATCTCCTACCTCAAAGGTAGGAGTTTCTCGACTAACATAGGCAACTCATTCTCCTCCCCAGCTAATCTCTGCTGTGGGGTTCCACAAGGTTCCATCCTTGGCCGCATTCTCTTCTCCCTGTATATGCTCCCCTTAGGCCAAGTCATTGATAGGCATGGCATTTCCTTCCATTGCTACGCAGACGATACACAACTCTATCTCCCCCTGAAGCCCAAAAAAAATCAAATCTGCTTAACCTTACCCACTGCCTCGAGGATATAAAGTGTTGGATGGCCCAGAACTTCCTCCAACTAAATGAGAGTAAGTCTGAGGTCATCCTTCTCAGCCCCTCGGAATCAATCAAAATGATAGCAGGCAGCCTTGGAAGCCTTACCCCACTACTCAAACCTCACGTCAAAAACCTTGGCGTGATATTTGACTCAGCACTGAAATTTGACAAACAAGTCAATGCCGTGGTAAAAGCTAGCTTCTTTCAGTTATGGAGGATAGCTAAAATAAAACAATTCCTCCACTTTGGTGACCTCGAAAAGATCATCCAGACATTTATCTCCTCCCTCCTAGATTACTGCAACTCCCTTTACACTGGCATCAGCCAATCTTCCCTGTCCCACCTGCAACTGGTCCAAAACGCCGCAGCGAGACTCCTGATGGGCACCCGAAAAAGGGACCACATCACCCCGATCCTGGCCTCTCTCCACTGGCTCCCTGTGCGGTTCCCTGTACATTTCAAGATCCTTCTCTATGTCTACAAAGCCCTCAATGGGCTTGCCCCCACCTACATTAAAAGTCTTCTTACCCACCACTCCACCTCCAGGTCTCTCAGATCGGTCGACTTGGGGTTGCTGAATATCCCACGGTCTAGGCATAAGCTCAGGGGCGACCGCGCCTTTGCGGTTGCAGCTCCTAGACTGTGGAACAGCATCCCCCTTCCCATTAGAACTGCCCCCTCCATCGACTCCTTTAAGTCAAGACTAAAAACGTATCTATACTCCCAAGCCTTTCTTGACGTCCTCTGAGCGAGGGCTATATGTATATATGTATGTAGTTTGTTTGTTTATACTATTCTTATAACAAATGTAAAGCAGTTTGGCCAATGAGAGTTGGTTTTTAAATGTGCTATATAAATAAATGTGACATGTGACTTGACTTGAAAGAAAGACACAAAGTGCTGGAGTAACTCAGCAGGTCAGGCAGCATCTCTGGAGAACATGGATAGGAGCTGTTTCGGGTTGGGACTCTTCTTCAAAGAATCCGTGCTGACCAACAATCACCCCATACACTAACACTATCCTACAGACTAGAGCCAATTTACAATTCACAGAAACCAATTAACTTACAAGTCTGTACGTCTTTGGAGTGTGGGAGGAAACCAGAGCACCTGGTGAAAATCCACGCAGTCACAATGAGAACTTACAAAATCCATGCCACCAACACCTGTACTCAAGATTGAACCCAGGTCTCTGGGGCTGCAAGGCAGCAATTACCACTGTGCCCCTGTGTCGTCCCAAATTTCCATTATTATATTTAAATTCCAACCCACCTAGAACATTTCCTGAGTTAAAGGTTGCAAATATTATTCCCTTATCCTCAACAGAAAGAAAACGAATCTGGAAGCTTCTGCAATTATCGTATCCCCATCAAGCCCATCAACATCTGCAAGGAATGTTTCTCCCCACCTTCTCCTACGGTGCATTAAGGAACTCTGAAGCATTGATCTGAAATGATAATTGAATGCACTCAGTAATAAATAGCAAGGAGAGTCATTTAAGGAACCTGGGAGGCACATCATAAGTGCGCACAAATTAAATTCCTACAAATTTGTTTATTTTAGTTTAGAGATACAGCGTGGAAACAGGCCCTTTGGCCCACCAAGTCCCCACTGGAGTAATTCAACGGGTCAGGCAGCACCTCAGGAGAAAAGGAATAGGTGATGTTTCAGGTTGACCTAAAACTTTACCAATTCCTTTACTCCAAAGATCCTGCCTGACCCGCTGAGTCACTCCAGCAATTTGTCTATCTTTGATTTAAACCAGCATCAGCAGTTCCTTCCTACACATAATTAAAGACTTGTCCCATCCTGGTCAGGCTTTTGAATGACCCTTGCATAAACTCGGGTCTCTCTTTGGATGATCTCCTAAGGAATGCATGTAAAGTAAAATGCACACATTTCAAGATAGCTTGTACTGATGAGGATGATAGGGTCTGCATGGTGGTGCAGTGGTAGAGTTACTGCCTTCATGCACCAGAGACCCGCGTATGGGTACAGGTACTGGTATGAGTATGTCTGTACGGAGTTTGTAAGTTCTCCCCGTGACCTGCGTAGGTTTTCTCAGGTTGCTTCGGTTTCCTCCCACACTCCAAAGACATACAGGTTTGTAGGTTAATTGGCTTGGAAAAAATTATTGCAAATTGTCCCTGAGGTATGCAGGATAGTGTTAGTGTGCGGGATCGCTGGTCGGCACGGACTCGGAGGGCCGAAATGCCTTTTCCGTGCTGTATCTCCAAACTAAACTATACAAAATGCATAAATGTATTGTATTAGGTAATTGCGAATTTTATTAATAAAATGATATTTTTGAATTATGAAAAAAATATCTGCTGCAATGGGGAATTACTGAAAAAAGCTGATGAAGCCAAAGGCACCATTCCAAGATGGAGGTTTGAAGGTTGAGGTGCAGAAGGCTTAGCATATAGGAATACTTTTGAAATTAATTGGAGAGCTGCATCACCAGGGAAGAGTAGATGAAAGGCAAGTGCTGTGTCACCTAGCTTCAGATCCTGCAGTGGAATCAATGAGGATGAAATCAGTTGGACTCTGAGATGTTACAAATTGGAGTACACTTAATATTGTGCACGGTTTTATGCTCTAAGTGCATCTCAGTAACACTTCACTGTATGCTTTGTGAAGTGATTAGTAATTGTCTACCTGCGTTACAAATGCAAGTCACCTTTATTCTTTAGCAAAGGACTAACTATGCCTTGTGAACATAAAATATAACAAGCAAAGAATACCCAGTAGGATTGCCAGTGTGCAATATGGGTTACTGGTCTCCATACTCAGTTGTCACACATTTGTGCATGTTTTGCATTGCAACTTTTGAACCTGCTTCTATGAATTACATGTTCATTTCAAGCAACATTAAACACGACAGGACAGGTTTTAAATTATCCAAGAGCCTTGACTACCTACAAAATTCTGCTTTAAGAGGGAATAGAAAATGTGAGGATGAATTAAGTTATGACCTCTCTACCTTAATTCAAGAGCACCCGTTTACCCAGTTACACACAAGCCTAGGTTACGGCGCCGCACTATAACATAATGGGCAATAACACCACGGAAGTTCTTTGTTGCAAGCATTAATGCTGTCATGGTACTGTAGCATGAAAACAAACCCTTTGATCCATTTGGTCTGCACCAACCATCGGGCATACGTTTACAGTCATCTCAGTTTATTTTCCCACCATCAACCTCTTCCAAACTCTACCATTTGCTTCCAAACTGGAGACGATTTACAGTGGCCAACCAACCTGGCCTCCTCATGTCTGCAAGTACCAACAAAAATTTGGGTTTAGAAGGATGGGGGACCTCATTGAAAATTAGCGAATAGTGAAAGGCCTGGATAGAGTGCATGCTTCCCTCTATTGGGAGAGTCTAGGACCAGCAGCCATGGCCTCAGAATAAAAGGACGTACTTTTAGAAAGGAGACGAGGAAGAACTTATTTCGTCAGAGGGTGACAAATCTGGAATTCATTGCCCAGAAGGCTGTGGAGGCCAAGTCAATATTTTTTAAGGCATGGATTGATAGATTCTTGATTAGTACGTGTGTCAGGGGTTATGGGGAGAAGGCAGGAGAATGGGGATGAGAAGAAAAGATAGTTCAGCAATGATTGAGAGGCGGAGTTGACATGATGGGCCGAATGGCCTAATCCTGCTCCTATAACTTATGAACACGAACAATAAGAGCTGGTGTTTTCAACAACACCAAGCACTTGACCTGATTCTGCTTGATTCACTGCTGTAGCAGCGACCACAGAAAGATGCCTCTCAGGCATATCTGCTCATGGACTGTACAGGGAGATGTTCGGTGAAGTCCATTGAGCAGATGAGGAGGAATTAGAGGTGCAATTCAAATGAAATATAACTTGAATAATCATTCTTTTTTTTTCATAGGGGGCCTCCTGCAGATATTGCCCAGTATATCAATTTAGCAATCTATGCAATTAGCTGAAAGACTGTAAAGCAACGCACTCAGTTAAACAACAATGACAGAGGCTACAACAAGAGCACTTGTTGCAGACAGCACACAAGGGCAGGATCGAACCTGGGTCTCTGGTGCTATGAGGCAGCAGATCTACCATTGTGCAAATATAATTTATTATAGATTTTACTTTATTTTAATGTTCTGATACATTTTAGTTAATTTTATCTTAAGAATTAAAGGAAAATAATATTCACAGATCCTTCATTTCCAAATATCTGACACTGAGGCCTGATGGTGTCTCATCAGATGTCTCTCAGTTGCGTGAGTTTAGTTCAAATGGTTGTCCACATCTGGCCCAGATAAATGCAGGTGGGCTGATGGCAAGTCTGCTCAATGAGCTGAATCCAGTGTGATCAACATGGATCATTGGTACATTAAATACTTGCCTGTTATAGCGTGGGATTTCCAGTAAGTTCACCATTAACTGTTGCAAATGAGATTTTAATTGAATGGCATTCACGTTGCTGATTTGCAGCCCACAATCCACATAAAGACAATGAAACTATTATATGGCAGCCAGCCTGTTTGGTGACAAACCTGATGAATTTTCACCACAATAGATGCTTTGAAATTTTAGACAGAATGAAAAGTATTGGGAAAGGCTTAATGACAAATCCACACCTTATCATATTTCTTTAACACACTTCTGTGTTTCCGTGAATAATGTTGCGACTTGCCATGTTATTGTTGAATATATCTGTCTCTAAACAGACGATGAAAAAAGTACTGTGAGACTGTGAGTATTTGTTTCTCATTGCTCTTGGGGTAAACTGTGGAAGGACAGGGCAGCACAGTGGAGCAACGATAGAGTTGCTGCCATAGAGTGCCATAGTCCCGGGTTCGATCCTGACTATGGGTGCTGCCTGTACAGAGTTTGGACGTTCTCCCTGTGACCATGTGGGTTTCTACAGGTGCTCCGGTTTCCTCCCATGTTCCAAAGACATGAAGATTTGTAGGTTAAATGTGTCAGAAGGAACTGCAGATGCTGGTTTAAATCGAAGATAGACACAAAATGCTGGAGTAACTCAGCGGGACAGGCAGCAACTCTGGAGAGAAGGAATGGGTGACGTTTCGGGTTGAGACCCTTCTTCAGACTGATGTCAGGGGAGTGGGCGGTACAGAGATAAAATGTAGTCAGAGACAGTAAGACTGGTAGAAACATAGAAACATAGAAACATAGAAAATAGGTGCAGGAGTAGGCCATTCGGCCATTCGAGCCTGCACCGCCATTCAATATGATCATGGCTGATCATCCAACTCAGTATCCTGTACCTGCTTTCTCTCCATACCCCCTGATCCCTTTAGCCACAAGGGCCACATCTAACTCCCTCTTAAATATAGCCAATGAACTGGCCTCAACTACCTTCTGTGGCAGAGAATTCCAGAGATTCACCACTCTCTGTGTGAAAAATGTTTTCCTCATCTCGGTCCTAAAAGATTTCCCCCTTATCCTTAAACTGTGACCCCTTGTTCTGGACTTCCCCAACATCGGGAACAATCTTCCTGCATCTAGCCTGTCCAACCCCTTAAGAATTTTGTACATTTCTATAAGATCCCCCCTCAATCTTCTAAATTCTAGCGAGTACAAACCGAGTCTATCCAGTCTTTCTTCATATGAAAGTCCTGACATCCCAGGAATCAGTCTGGTGAACCTTCTCTGTACTCCCTCTATGGCAAGAATGTCTTTCCTCAGATTAGGAGACCAAAACTGTATGCAATACTCCAGGTGTGGTCTCACCAAGACCCTGTACAACTGCAGTAGAACCTCCCTGCTCCTATACTCAAATCCTTTTGCTATGAATGCTAACATACCATTCGACTTCTTCACTGCCTGCTGCACCTGCATGCCTACTTTTAATGACTGGTGTACCATGACACCTAGGTCTCGTTGCATCTCCCCATTTCCTAATCGGCCACCATTCAGATAATAGTCTACTTTCCTGTTTTTGCCACCAAAGTGGATAACCTCACATTTATCCACATTATACTGCATCTGCCATGCATTTGCCCACTCACCCAGCCTATCCAAGTCACCTTGCAGCCTCCGAGCATCCTCCTCACAGCTAACACTGCCCCCCAGCTTCGTGTCATCTGCAAACTTGGAGATGTTGCATTCAATTCCCTCATCCAAATCATTAATATATATTGTAAATAGCTGGGGTCCCAGCACTGAGCCTTGCGGTACCCCACTAGTCACTGCCTGCCATTGTGAAAAGGACCCGTTTACTCCTACTCTTTGCTTCCTGTCTGCCAGCCAGTTCTCTATCCACATCAATACTGAACCCCCAATACCGTGTGCTTTAAGTTTGTATACTAATCTCTTATGTGGGACCTTGTCGAAAGCCTTCTGAAAGTCCAGATATAACACATCCACTGGTTCTCCCTTATCCACTCTACTAGTTACATCCTCGAAAAATTCTATAAGATTCGTCAGACATGATTTACCTTTCATAAATCCATGCTGACTTTGTCCAATGATTTCACCACTTTCCAAATGTGCTGCTATCCCATCTTTAATAACTGATTCTAGCAGTTTCCCCACTACCGACGTTAGACTAACTGGTCTGTAATTCCCCGTTTTCTCTCTCCCTCCCTTTTTAAAAAGTGGGGTTACATTAGCTACCCTCCAATCCTCAGGAACTACTCCAGAATCTAAAAAGTTTTGAAAAATTATCACTAATGCATCCACTATTTCTGGGGCTACTTCCTTAAGTACTCTGGGATGCAGCCTATCTGGCCCTGGGGATTTATCGGCCTTTAATCCATTCAATTTACCTAACACCACTTCCCGGCTAACCTGGATTTCACTCAGTTCCTCCATCTCATTTGACCCCCGGTCCCCTGCTATTTCCGGCAGATTATTTATGTCTTCCTTAGTGAAGACAGAACCAAAGTAGTTATTCAATTGGTCTGCCATGTCCTTGATCCCCATCATCAATTCACCTGTTTCTGACTGCAAGGGACCTACATTTGTTTTAACTAATCTTTTTCCCTTCACATATCTATAAAAGCTTTTGCAGTCAGTTTTTATGTTCCCTGCCAGTTTTTTTTCATAATCTATTTTCCCTTTCCTAATTAAGCCCATTGTCCTCCTCTGCTGGACTCTGAATTTCTCCCAGTCCTCTGGTAGGCTGCTTTTTCTGGCTAATTATTACGCTTCATCTTTTGTTTTGATACAATCCCTGATTTCCCTTGTTATCCATGGATGCACCACCTTCCCTGATTTATTTTTTTGCCAAACTGGGATGAACAATTGTTTTAGTTCATCCATGCAGTCTTTAAATGCCTTCCATTGCATATCTACCGTCAACCCATTAAGAATCAATTGCCAGTCTATCTTGGCCAATTCACTTCTCATACCTTCAAAGTTACCTTTCTTTAAGTTCAGGACCCTTGTTTCTAAATTAACAATGTCACTCTCCATCATAATGAAGAACTCAACCATATTATGGTCACTCTTGCCCAAGGGGCCACGCACAACAAGACTGCTAACTAACCCTTCCTCATTGGGATCACGGAGACATGGCTCCAGGGTGACCAAGGCTGGGAGCTGAACATCCAGGGATATTCAATATTCAGGAGGGATAGAGAGAAAGGAAAAGGAGGTGGGGTAGCATTGATGATTAGAGAGGAGATTAACGCAATGGAAAGGAAGGACATTAGGTTCGAGGATGTGGAATCGGTATGGGTAGAGCTGCGAAACACTAAGGGGCAGAAAACGCTGGTGGGTGTTGTGTACAGGCCACCTAACAGTAGTAGTGAAGTTGGAGATGGTATCAAACAGGAAATTAGAAATGCGTGCGACAAAGGCAAAACAGTTATAATGGGTGACTTCAATCTACATATAGATTGGGTGAATCAAATTGGCAGGGGTGCTGAGGAAGAGGATTTCTTGGAATGTATGCGGGATAGTTATCTAAATCAACATGTAGAGGAACCAACGAGAGAGCAGGCTATTTTAGACTGGGTATTGAGTAATGAGGAAGGGTTAGTTAGCAGTCTTGTTGTACGTGCCCCCTTGGGCAAGAGTGACCATAATATGGTTGAGTTCTTCATTAGGATGGAGAGTGACATTGTTAATTCAGAAACAATGGTTCTGAACTTAAAGAAAGGTAACTTTGAGGGTATGAGACATGAATTGGCCATGATTGACTGGCAATTAATTCTAAAAGGGTTGACGGTGGACATGCAATGGAAGACATTTAAAGACTGCATGGATGAACTACAAAAATTGTTCATCCCAGTTTGGCAAAAGAATAAATCAGGGAAGGTAGTGCATCTGTGGATAACAAGGGAAATCAGGGATGGTATCAAAGCGGCCACCCTCGACTCCCACACGGACATTGACTCCTATACATCATCTGTTCTGGACTTTATAAACTCCACCATCAACAGTGTCACCTCCCTCAAACAGGTGACCATATTCCCGAATCAGAAGCCATGGATGAACAGCGAGGTCAGGCTACTGCTGAAAGCACGGGACACCGCTTTCAGGTCAGGCGATGCCCGAGCCTATAGTTCATCCAGGGCTAACCTGAAGAAGGGCATAAAGAAGGCCAAGCACTGCCATAAACTCAGGATTGAGGAGCACTTCAACAACAACTCCGACCCCCGACGCATGTGGCAAGGCATCCAGGCCATCACGGACTTTAGACCCACCAACACCACCCCCACATCCAGTAACGCCTCCTTCCTTGAGGAGCTCAACCACTTCTATGGCCGTTTCGATAGGGACAATCGGCAGTTGGCCATCAAGGCGGTGCTCCCTGCCGATCACCAGCCCCTCTCACTCACCCCCTTCGACGTGTACGTGGCACTGAGTAGGACTAATGCACGTAAGGCTGCTGGCCCCGACAGCATCCCCGGGCGCGTCCTCAGGGCCTGTGCTGCGCAGCTGACAGACGTCTGGACTGACATCTTCAACCTGTCACTTGCCCAAGCAGTTGTGCCCACGTGCCTTAAATCCACCTCCATCGTGCCGGTGCCAAAACACTCCACTGCGGCAAGCCTCAACGACTTCCGCCCAGTTGCACTTACTCCCATCATCGCCAAGTGCTTCGAGAGGCTGGTCCTGGCACACCTCAAAGGCTGCCTACCCCCCACGTTGGATCCCTATCAGTTTGCCTACCGCAAGAACAGGAGTACGGAGGATGCCATCTCAACGGCACTTCACTCCGCCCTCTCCCACCTCGACAACAGAGACACTTACGTAAGAATGCTGTTCATCGATTACAGCTCAGCATTCAACACCATCATACCCTCTAAACTGATCACCAAACTCGGTGACCTGGGCATCGACCCCTCCCTCTGCAACTGGATACTGGACTTTCTAACCAACAGACCCCAGTCTGTTAGGTTAGACAAGCACACCTCTTCAACCCTCACCCTGAACACCAGCGTTCCACAGGGCTGTGTGCTGAGCCCCCTCCTCTACTCCCTCTTCACCTACGACTGCACACCTGTACATGGTACTAACACCATCATCAAGTACGCAGATGATACAACGGTGATTGGCCTCATCAGCAACAACGATGAGTCGGCCTATAGGGAGGAGGTCCAGCTCCTAGCAGCATGGTGCGCTGACAACAACCTGGCCCTTAACTCCAAGAAGACCAAGGAGCTCATTGTAGACTTCAGGAAGTCTAGGGGCGGCATGCACACCCCCATCCACATTAACGGGAGGGAGGTGGAACGTGTTTCCAGCTTCAGGTTCCTGGGGGTCAACATCTCCGATGACCTCTCTTGGACCAACAATACCTCAACTCTGGTCAAGAAGGCTCACCAGCGTCTCTTCTTCCTGAGGAGACTAAAGAAGGTCCATCTGTCTCCTCGGATTCTGGTGAACTTCTACCGCTGCACCATCGAGAGCATCCTTACCAACTGCATCACAGTATGGTATGGCAACTGCTCTGTCTCCGACCGGAAAGCACTGCAGAGGGTGGTGAAAACTGCCCAACGCATCACCGGTTCCTCACTCCCCGCCATTGAGTCTGTCCAAAGCAAGCGTTGTCTGCGAAGGGCGCTCAGCATCGCCAAGGACTGCTCTCACCCCAACCACAGACTGTTTACCCTCCTACCATCCGGGAGGCGCTACAGGTCTCTCCGTTGCCGGACCAGCAGGTCCAGGAACAGCTTCTTCCCTGCGGCGGTTACACTACTCAACACTGTACCTCGGTGACTGCCAATCACACCCCCCCCCCGGACACTCCTCCCACCAGGATTTATTAGATTTATTTATTTACTGCTCATATTTATGTCGCTCTTCTAGGGAGATGCTAACTGCATTTCGTTGTCTCTGTACTGTACACTGCACAATGACAATAAAGTTGAATCTGAATCTGAATCTGAATCTGAATCTGAAAGATGATGCGTACAAATTAGCCAGAAAAAGCAGCATACCAGAGGACTGGGAGAAATTCAGAGACCAGCAGAGGAGGACAAAGGGCTTAATTAGGAAAGGAAAAATAGATTATGAAAGAAAACTGGCAGGGAACATAAAAACTGACTGCAAAAGTTTTTATAAATATGTAAAAAGAAAGAGATTAGTTAAAACAAATGTAGGTCCCTTGCAGTCAGAAACAGGTGAGTTGATCATGGGGAACAAGGATATGGCGGACCAATTGAATAACTACTTTGGTTCCGTCTTCACTAAGGAAGACATAAATAATCTGCCGGAAATAGCAGGGGACCGCGGGTCAAAGGAGTTGGAGGAATTGAGTGAAATCCAGGTTAGTCGGGAAGTGGTTTTGGGTAAATTGAATGGATTAAAGGCCGATAAATCCCCAGGGCCAGATAGGCTGCATCCCAGAGTACTCAAGGAAGTAGCTCCAGA
Source organism: Malacoraja senta (assembly GCA_038087875.1). NCBI lineage: Eukaryota > Metazoa > Chordata > Chondrichthyes > Rajiformes > Rajidae > Malacoraja > Malacoraja senta. The sequence goes on from JAXLNO010005944.1 coordinate 75,345, forward strand.
AATAGTGGATGCATTAGTAATAATCTTTCAAAATTCTTTAGATTCTGGAGTAGTTCCTGAGGATTGGCGGGTAGCAAACGTAACCCCACTTTTTAAGAAGGGAGGGAGAGAGAAAACGGGGCATTACAGACCAGTTAGTCTAACATCGGTAGTCTAACATGGGATAGCAGCACATTTGGAAAGTGGTGAAATCATTGGACAAAGTCAGCATGGATTTACGAAAGGTAAATCATGTCTGACGAATCTTATAGAATTTTTCGAGGATGTAACTAGTAGCGTGGATAGGGGAGAACCAGTGGATGTGGTGTATCTGGACTTCCAGAAGGCTTTCGACAAGGTCCCACATAAGAGATTAGTATACAAACTTAAAGCACATAGCATTGGGGGTTCAGTATTGATGTGGATAGAGAACTGGCTGGCAAACAGGAAGCAAAGAGTAGGAGTAAACGGGTCCTTTTCACAATGGCAGGCAGTGACTAGTGGGGTACCGCAAGGCTCAGTGCTGGGACCCCAGCTATTTACAATATATATTAATGACCTGGATGAGGGAATTGAAGGCAATATCTCCAAGTTTGCGGATGACACTAAGCTGGGGGGCAGTGTTAGCTGTGAGGAGGATGCTAGGAGACTGCAAGGTGACTTGGATAGGCTGGGTGAGTGGGCAAATGTTTGGCAGATGCAGTATAATGTGGATAAATGTGAGGTTATCCATTTTGGTGGCAAAAACAGGAAAGCAGACTATTTTCTAAATGGTGGCCGACTAGGAAAAGGGGAGATGCAGCGAGACCTGGGTGTCATGGTACACCAGTCATTGAAAGTAGGCATGCAGGTGCAGCAGGCAGTGAAGAAAGCGAATGGTATGTTAGCTTTCACAGCAAAAGGATTTGAGTATAGGAGCAGGGAGGTTCTACTGCAGTTGTACAGGGTCTTGGTGAGCCCACACCTGGAGTATTGCGTACAGTTTTGGTCTCCAAATCTGAGGAAGGACATTATTGCCATAGAGGGAGTGCAGAGAAGGTTCACCAGACTGATTCCTGGGATGTCAGGACTGTCTTATGAAGAAAGACTGGATAGACTTGGTTTATACTCTCTAGAATTTAGGAGATTGAGAGGGCATCTTATAGAAACTTACAAAATTCTTAAGGGGTTGGACAGGCTAGATGCAGGAAGATTGCTCCCGATGTTGGGGAAGTCCAGGACAAGGGGTCACAGCTTAAGGATAAGGGGGAAATCCTTTAAAACCGAGATGAGAAGAACTTTTTTCACACAGAGAGTGGTGAATCTCTGGAACTCTCTGCCACAGAGGGTAGTCGAGGCCAGTTCATTGGCTATATTTAAGAGGGAGCTAGATGTGGCCCTTGTGGCTAAAGGGATCAGAGGGTATGGAGAGAAGGCAGGTACGGGATACTGAGTTGGATGATCAGCCATGATCATATTGAATGGTTGTGCAGGCTCGAAGGGCCGAATGGCCTACTCCTGCACCTAATTTCTATGTTTCTATGTTTCTATTACTCAATACCCAATCTAGAATAGCTTACTCTCTCGTTGGTTCCTCTACATGTTGGTTTAGAAAACTATCCCGCATACATTCCAAGAAATCCTCTTCCTCAGTACCCTTGCCAATTTGATTGACCCAATCTATATGTAGATTGAAGTCATCCATTATAACTGTTTTACCTTTGTTGCACGCATTTCTAATTTCCTGTTTGATGCCATCCCCAACTCCACTACTACTGTTAGGTGGCCTGTACACAACTCCCACTAGTGTTTTCTGCCCCTTAGTGTTTTGCAGCTCTACCCAAATCGATTCCACATCCTCCAAGCTAATGTCCTTCCTTTCTATTGCGTTAAACTGCTCTCTAACCAGCAACGCTACCCCACCTCCTTTCGCTTTCTGTCTATCCCTCCTGAATATTGAATATCCCTGGATGTTCAGCTCCCAGCCTTGGTTACCCTGGAGCCATGTCTCCGTGATCCCAACTATATCATAGTCATTAATAGCTATCTGCACATTCAACTCATCCACCTTATTACGAATGCTCCTTGCATTGAGACACAAAGCCTTCAGACTTGTTTTTACAACACTCTTACCCCTTATACAATTATGTTGAAAAGTGGCCCTTTTTGATTTTTGCCCTGGATTTGTCTGCTTGCCACGTTTACTTTTCACCTTGCTACCTATTGCTTCTACCCTCATTTTACACCCCTCTGTCTCTACGCTCACACATTTAAGAAACCCTTTCCCTTTAACTCCATCCTCAACTATCCCATTCGACACCCCACCCCCCTTATTCAGTTTAAAACCACCCGTGTAGCAGTGGCAAACCTGCCTGCCAGAATGCTGGTCCCCAACCTGTTAAGATGCAATCCGTCCCTTTTGTACAGTTCCCCCTTACTCCAAAACAGATCCCAGTGATCTAAGAATCTAAATCCCTGCCCCCTGCACCAGTTCCTCAGCCACACATTCAGGTCCCGTATCTCCCTGTTCCTGCTCTCGCCAGCACGAGGAACTGGAAGCAAATCGGAGATAACAACCCTGGAGGTCCTGCTTTTCAGCATTTTTCCGAGCTCTCTAAAGTCACGCTGCAGAATATTCATCCCCTTCTTTCCGACATCGTTTGTGCCGACATGCACTACCACTTCCGGCTGTTCACTTTCGCCCTTGAGGATTTTCTGCACTCTGTCCGTGACATCCTGGATCCTGGCACCAGGAAGGCAGCACACCATCCTCGAATCCCGTCTGTTGCCGCAAAAACCCCTGTCCGTACCTCTCACAATGGAGTCTCCCACTACAATGGCGTTGCCTGACTTTGGCCTTTTTGGTTTTGGCTCAACAGCCCTAGAACTGTAGAACTGGGAAGGGGGTATGGGGGGCGGACAGAGAGACAGGTTAATTGGCTTTTGTAAATTGTCCCTAGTGTGTAGGATAGAAATAATTTATGGGGTGATCACTGGGTGGTGCAGACTCGGTGAGCTGAAGTGCCTGTTTCCATGCTGTATTTCTAAAGTCTAAAGTCAACCTGTAATCAGAGTAGCAGAGATGACATTATGCTCAGAGATTTCTGTTCAAACAGGGAAGCTGGTAAATTGCGTTCTTAATCCAGCACTTCATCCAGCACTTTGTGATTTGCATCTGCAGTTTCTCGTGGCTCAAAAAGCACAATGACATTTGAGTCTTTAAATCATATGTTTTCTGCAAACAATTTGAAACACAGTGCAAATGTGCAGTGCATTTTAGCACCACTAGTGGCCAGAATTGCACTTTGTGATAACAAGCATCCCAAGTGAGTTCTGCAGTGCTTCAATTCCACACACCGTGTTCAGTCCTGACACGCTTTGATTCACGCTTTTTTTTCCTTCTTTTTTCATCCCCTATATATTTTCTGACAATATACACATGCAAAGGTATCTATTGCCTTAACATTTGTATTTCAAATATCACAATCTGAATAAATGTGCGAAATGCATCTCCAATTACTTTTGCCTGTAAAAACATCCAGTCCACCGTTCATCCTAATGCGCCTTCTCATTTATTTATTTTGTTATGATTAATTCCTTCAATATCCTGATATTTTATTACTATTCTTCTCTGGTCTCAGAATCTTAGATTATGCTGCAAGATACTTCAGTGTGAATGCTCAATGTGTTCATTTGAATTTCCCCTCGACTAGCAATTTTTGGGCACAAGTTAAAACTTGATTTTATGCGAGTTCTCTTTTGCTGACTGTAGCAGTAAGCAGAAATATATATAACTTTCTGCAGCAAAGAGAGGCTATAGTTTTTTGTCCTGTGATCTCTTGCTGATGTGCCAGTTGTACCTCAGTTGATACCATCAAATCAGAAGCTGATGTTCCACTCCCGAGGTAATGGCAGAAAAGGTTTAGGCTGACAATTCACTCTACTGCTATCAGATGACGTTAAACAGAGTCCCCATCTTGTATCCTGGATGGATTTAAAAGATCCCATGGCATTATTCCTAAGGACACGGGTGTCACTCGTGTGAAAGTAAGTTCATACATTCATGTCGTAGGAGCAGAATAAGGCCATTCAGCCCATCGAATCAGCCATTCAATTATGGCTGATCTTTCTTTCCCTCTCAACACCATTCTCTCACTTTCTCCCTGTAACCTTTGACACCCTTACTAATCATGAACCTGTTAATGATCTCTGCTTTAAAAAAAAAACAAATGACTTGGGTCCCACAGCCATCTGCGGCAATGAATTACACATATTCACCATCCTCTGGCTACATAAATTCCTCCTCACATCAATTCCAATGGTACGTCCTTGTATTCTGAATTAAAACTGGTCTTCATCATGATGCTCTTTATCATAATTATTTGGGCGTTATCATAATTACAATTGTCTGCTGCATTTCATCCATGGACATGAATTACAAATAAAGTAATTCAATGACTACAAAGTGCTATATAAAGCAGCAAGAAAGGGGTGTGAAAGGCACCATTTAGAATAGAAACTGGAATAGGCATAGACAAACTGCAAGTGGAATAGAACTAATTTCTTAGACATGCACATTGGAAATCCTTTAAAATCCTACCGTCACATTAAAAATTTTTACATAGGGCTTTTTAAGTCCTCATTGTTTCTAAAACATATTTTAAAATTATTATATTTTGAACTGCTTGTGGAGTTTTTACTGAATTATCTTTGCATAGTTTCAAAGCCAGGGACTTCAAACATTTAGACAGAAAATAGTTCAACTTGATATTTACTATAAAATCAAGATTGCGTAGGTGGAAAAAAATGATGATTCAAGGCACATCTCATTTAGATAATTGCTTCAGCACTCTAATACTTAGACATGACTCTTAATCATTTTGAAAAATTCTCCAAGCATTATAATTCTATGATAAATCAAATCAAGCACTGCAATTATCTGAATTTTTTTTTAAATGAAAGAAACATATTCCACTTAAATATTCTTTTCCTACACCTACTTCAACTAAAATTTGTAATTCTAATGAGGAAGATAATTTCTCTGTAGTACTGGGCTGGAATATTATATTTTCAAACTATACCATTTCTGTCAATCTTGGAAAAACCCGTCAACTTCAAGGAGACCCTCTTTGATCGGTCTTTGATCGGACTTTACTGGACGTTATCTTGCATTTAACGTTATTCACGTTATTCCCTTTATAATGTATCTGATTGTAATCATGTATAGTCTTTTCGCGGGCTGGTTAGCACACAACAAAAGTTTTGTACTGTACTTCGGTGCTCGTGACAATAAACTAAACAAGTGTCCTTATTCTCCATGTTGCAGCACACAATATGATACAAGCTACACAGACCATGTGTGCTCTGTTTAGCTTCTGTTTTGCCCTTTGTTAGCTGATTTCAGCTGAGGTATCTTGGGCAAAGGGGAAAACACAATCATTTCCACTATCTCAAAAAACAGGAAATAAGCAGGACTTAAGTCTAGGGACGTTGCCACAGATTGTATCACGGCATGGTTCGACAACTCAAATGCCCAGGAACGAAGATGATTGAAAGTGGTGAACACTGCCCAGTCCTTAAGGGGTACTGACCTCCACACCACCAAAGAGATCTACAAGAGTCACTGCCTCAAAAAGGCAGCCAGCATCATCACAGACCCGCACCACCCTGGCCACACTCTCGTTTCACTCCTGCCATCGGGAAGAAAGCATGAAGACTGTAACATCTTCCAAATCTGAGGAAGGACATTATAGCCATAGAGGGAGTGCAGAGAAGGTTCACCAGACTGATTCCTGGGATGTCAGGACTTTCATATGAAGAAAGACTGGATAGACTTGGCTTATACTCGCTAGAATTTAGGAGATTGAGAGGGGATCTTATAGAAACGTACAAAATTCTTATGGGGTTGGACGGGCTAGATACAGGAAGATTGTTCCCGATGTTGGGGAAGTCCAGGACAAGGGGTCACAGCTTAAGGATAAGGGGGAAATCCTTTAAGACTGAGATGAGGAAAAACTTTTTCACACAGAGAGTGGTGAATCTCTGGAACTCTCTGCCACAGAGGGTAGTTGAGGCCAGTTCATTGGCTATATTTAAGAGGGAGTTAGATGTGGCCCTTGTGGCTAAAGGGATCAGGGGGTATGGAGAGAAGGCAGGTACGGGATACTGAGTTGGATGATCAGCCATGATCATATTGAATGGCGGTGCAGGCTCGAAGGGCCGAATGGCCTACTCCTGCACCTATTTTGTATGTATGTATGTATGTATGTATCCAGGTTCAGGAACAGCTTCTTCCCTACAACCATCAGACTATTAAACACTACAAACTCCAAATAAGCTCCAAACTATAGAGACTGGGGGGAATCATTTTTGACTTTGCACTATTATTTTTTGTTTACTTGTATGTTTATTTATATATCTACACACACACACACACACACACACACACACACACACACACACACACACACACACACACACACACACACACACACACACACACACACACACACACACACACACACACACACACACACACACACACACACACACACATATATATATATATATATATCATATACTTATTAAAACTCTGATCTTGTAAGTGTGTATATGTGTGTATATGTGGTTGTCTATAAATCTTCGCGAAAATACTACGCGGTAACGATAAAATTTTTACATATTCCAGTTGGCATTTTGCCCGTCGAGGCTGGGATCACTTTATCTGAACATTTCATGCTTTATTTCTTGACTAATTACTGATTAAAGTTTAAAAACATCAAAAGAATTTGAAATTAAAAGCACCAGCTTCAATTGATGATGTCACAATGGCTCAGCTAGCAGAGACCAGCCTGAATGAAGATTTCATCCTATATTTGACGCGTTATTCATGATTAAAGCTTTAAAAATGCCAACTTTCACAAGATATTTTCATATTCTGATTCACATTTTTCCCCTCCAGGCTGAGATCACTTTCACTGAACATTTTATGCTTTATTTCTCGACTTATTACTAATTAAAGTTTAAAAAGTCAAGCCTCAATGAAGATTTAATCCTATATTTAACATGTTATTCACGATTAAAGCTTTAAAAATGCCAACTTTCACAAGATTTTTACATATTCTGAGTCACATTTATTCCCCTCGAGGCAGAGATCACTTTCACTGAACATTTTATGCTTTATTTCTCAACTTATTACTGATTAACTACCTTGAATTTCAAACAGATCAGCTTCAAATGATGACGTCTTTGAATTTCAAACCGACCAGCTTCAAATGATGGCGTCACAATGACTCGACTAGAATGGGGAGGGCAAATTGCTGTGGCAACATGCAGGGCAAGTGCAATTTGAATTTTTTGATGTCACAATGGCTCGACTATCAGGGGGAGGGCGATTTGCTATTGCAACAAGCAGGGCAAGTGCAATTGGAATTTTTTTAAAGATCACTGCTGAGGAAGGCAAGGGGAGTGTTGGAATCTTACATTCGGGAACGGCATGAGTTGGAGGACCACGCCTCCCATGCGGGCTACGGGTGGGGAACGGGTGCGTTAGGGGAGATGGTCTAGTATATATATATGTGTGTGTGTGTGTGTGTGTGTGTGTGTGTGTGTGTGTGAGTGTGTGCGTGTGTGTGTGTGTGTGTGTGTGTGTGTGTGTGTGTGTGTGTGTGTGCGTGCGTGTGTGTGTGTGTGTGTGTGTGTGTGCGCGTGCGTGCGTGCGTGCGTGCGTGCGTGCGTGCGTGCGTGCGTGCGTGCGTGCGTGTGTGTGTGTGTGTGTGTGTGTGTGTGTGTATATACACATATATATGGACAGAACTTGTCTTAATTGTTTATTATGGTTACATATCTGTTTTTCTACTGCAAGTAAACATTTCATTGATCCATTTCAGGACATATGATAAAAAGACACTCTTGATTCACACATCGAGCAGATGTATTTTGCAAGGAGTGGGAGGTCCACCACAGTGGAACCAAACGCCTATCGCAATCTTTGGGAGACAATTTAGTTTAGAGATACTGCCTGGAAATAGGCCTTCGGCCCACCGAGTTTACGCCGACCATCGATCACCCTTTCATTATAATTCTACGTTATTCCACCTTTCCATCGACTTCCTACACATATGACATAGAAAAATACAGCACAGGAACAGTCACATTGTCTGTGCCGAACACAATGCCAAGTTAAACTAATCTCCTCTCCCTGCACATAATCCATATCCCTCCATTCCTTGCATATCAATGTGCCTATTTAAAATACATGAACAACACTATCATATCTGCTTCCACCACCACCAGTGTGCCCCATGCTCTCACCACTCGCTTTGTGAATAAAAAATGCCCCACACATCTCCTTTGAACTCTGGCAATTTACAGGGTCCAATTAATTCACAAACCCACATGTCCCTGGGATGTGGAAGGAAACCGGAGCACCCGGAGGTAACCCACGTGGTCACAGGGAGAATGTGCAAACTCCACACAGACAGCACCCAAGGTCAGTTAGAACCCGGATGTCAGGCACTGTGAGGCAGCAGCTCTATTGCTGTGCACCCTTGAGGAAAGGGGAAAATAAATCCATGTTTGTGATAATTGGTGTCTCAAGCATTTTACCTGCAAACTAACATTGTTCCTGCAAGAAACAGTACTCACTACACTTCAAGTGGGTGTTTCTAACAATCTGGCTGTCAGGTGCCTCAGGCGAAAACCTACAGCAGTCTGCAAGTTTGTATTTTTGGTTCCATTTGCTTGTTCTAAGCTACCCGGCCTGACAATTGAAAATAATCATTGGGTAGTAAGCATGCTTATGGGCTTCCCTTACAGGTTAGGCATTTAAAAATAACTTCCACCCATCAGTAATTGCTGTATACCTGCGATATGGTTTACACAAAACTGACAACCGAGAGAATCATTTCCATTTTAGCCACTGGACCACAACAATGTTAAGATTAGTGGGTGGGCACGGTAGCATAGCAGTAGAGTTGCTGCCTTATAGAGCCAGTGACCTGTTCAATCCTGGCTACGGGTGCTGTCTGTACAGAACTTGTACATTCTCCCCATGACCGCGTGGGTTTTCTTTGGGTGCTCCGGTTTGAATTTGTGGAATTCATTGCCACAGATGACTGTGGAATGAATGGTTATTTTTACGGTGGAGATTGATAGATTATTGATTGGTACGCATGTCAGGGGCTAAGGGGAGAAAGTCTGGGGCAATGGGGAGAAGGTTGGAGAATGGTGGAACAGACTTCATGGGCCGCAAGGCCTAATTCTGCTCCTATAACAAATTAATTTATGAACTTAACCATTTCTCCAGTTTGCAATGATGTATCCCTCTTGGGATCACACTGTCCATGGCCCATAATTGGCCTATCAAGGAACCTCCCTGCCTGAGCTCATCTGTTGCCAGCTGTGATTTGCCCTGGTCTTTTCTTGCTTCCAGTCACCCCACCCCCCCTCCTCTACAATCAGACTGAAGAAGACCCCGACCCAAAACATCACCTAACCCTGTTCTCCAGAGATGCTCCCTGACTAATATGTCCTCCAGTTGTCCTTTTAATAGCTTCATATAATATAAGCTTCAAATATGAATTTCTTCCATTTTTATATGAAGGCCTGAAACAGCCAATGTCATGTGACCATGACGAAGAGTTAAATTAGGTCTTTTTTGATTCAAAACACAAGATCTTAATTTCAAGTTTAGCTGTTGACAGGGGAAAATGCTTAAGATTGACACAAAATGCTGGAGTAACTCAGCAGGTCAGGCAGCATCTCTGGAGAAAAGGAATAGGTGACGTTTCGGGTCGAGATCCTTCTTCAGACTGAGAGTCAGGGGTGAGAGAAACTAGAGGTATGAAAAAGTACAGAACAAATGTACAGAGCCTGCTCCGATGACCCAGGAAAGGTGGAGCCCACAATGGTCCATTGTTGGCTATTGGAGAGGTGATAACAAAGGGATATGAACAGTGAAACTAACAGGACAACTAGGGTGGGGGAGGAACAGAGAAAATGCAAAGGTTATTAGAAATTTGAGAAATCAATGCTCATACCAGTGGGTATGAGGTTTCTTTGGGTTTCTTTGGGTAAGTTGCCCAAAGAAAATTGCTTTCTTTGTGTGCCTTTGTAAAGCAGCAGCTGCAATGCTCCATTTTACTTCGGAGTCATGTGAGTGACTACGTGAAGAAGACCCGTCAGGGCGCCTGCACGTCATTACGTCAGACGCATTGGCGCGAACGGACGTGAGGAGCAGCGCTCATCTAGTGGAAATGTAGTTGTGAACTACAAGGTAAGTAAAAACTTTTTCAATAGTTTCCGGGTCCGTTTGCTGTGGGTCTGTGGGGATTTTTTCCACAGGAGCCATGGAAAAAACGGGCATGGGGAAGAGGCGAGCGGCAAAGCTGGTGGAAAGTCGCAAGATTGCGGTCGGCGAACAGCTGCCTCAGACCCCTGTACAGTCGCCGGCTGGGAGCGTAGCGACTGTGGACTTGGGTCTTAAAAGAACACAGTCAGCGCCAGTGGGGCACAAGGCTAAGTTCAAGTCCATGAGGCCCACGGAGGAGGAGTCCAATCAGGAGGAGGCGACTCCAGGGCTGAATACCGCTTTTGTGCGAATTTCTCAGATGGAAAGCCTGTTACACAGGTTACTGGAGAAAAGCACACTCAGGGAAGAGTGTAGCCAAAGCCAGGCTCCAGATGCCAGGTCAGCAGCACCTAGCAAAGGGTTGTTTGAGAGCACCCTCATTGATGAGGCGCGTGCACAGGGTCAGCAGAGTTTCCGATACAAGCGAAGATGTTCTATTTCTGGCAGTATTATTCGCCGCTCTGTGAGAGTTCTGACCCTGAGTCTGATGGTGAGGCCGATACAAGCGAAGACGGCAGCTGCCAGATGTTTTACTCCTGGCAGTACGATTCGCTGCCCCGGCAGAGTCAGGACAGCCACTGGGAAAGGAAGTGGCCTCTGCGATCAACTATTGTGTCTTCCATCAGCTCCAGTAGCTTACGATGGATGAAAATGCCAAAAAAGCACGAGACCCCAAGGAACTGAGTTTTGCTGAAAGTACTAGCAGTGAACCAAGATATAAGGGGTCAGATGGGCGAGGGCATGTGAGCCTAAGAAAAGTAAACTGCAGAGGATATTGAAGCTGCTGGGTTGAGGAACAACTGCAATTTTGCAAAAACAATGGATGGAGGCCAGGGATGGAGATGCATCATGTGGCACTAGGATTGCTATGTAGCGCCCACTTCGAGATGAATTGTTTCAGGAAGTATGCCATTCGGCCCACCATCAACCCCAAGTTGCAGCAACTCTGTAAAGCCCAGCAATGTGCAGTCATTCAACTTACTCTTCAAAGAAAAAACCTCACGAAACGTGGGAAAGACTTGGATGATGAGGCAAAAACAGCAAGGTTGATCAAAACATCAATGGTCGGCAAGTCTGTGAAGAGGAGGCATCCTTTCAGACATCATACAAAATCCTGGGCCTACACCAGGAACAAGTCGACCATTGAAGCAGGGGCGCAGTTGGTGTCCTGCAGCGGGAACATGAAAAAGCGTGTTTTTTTTTCCTGCTAGGAGCCAGGGACCACAGGTCACTCAGGTGACAAAGGAGGTAGGTGGACCTGGTTCTCATGGGAACATATTACGTCAAAAACAGCCAAATATTGGAAGCAAATTACTTCAGACTTATTATTCTGAGTATTATTCAAAGGTTTCGAATTGATTTGATCCAAATAGTGATTTGCCATCCAGCATGTTTCTAGCAGAACACTCCCATTTCACAAAAAGAAGTCATGGAGGTTCAAGCTGAATTTGAAAACTTGTCTATAAACAAGTAATTGAAAGGTTGGTTTATCAAAACCACCAAATTGTGTTTTCTCAACCTAAAAAGGTGAGAAGTATTTTAGATCTGACAAGTCTTTAAAATTTTGTGAAGTATAGCCACTTCAAAATGGAGACTTTGAGACTGCCATGGATGTTGAAACTTAAGATTTTAATGATATGGTAGTCAGATTTGGGTAGCCAGATACGACTTGTTTCCATCCAGACTCAATCACCAGTTACAGAGATATGTGTTATGGGAACTACACCGGGAGACAGTAGAGATTGATGTTTCTCGCTACATTAGGGTGGTATGTTTTTATATGCATTTTCCATCATTCTGTCTCATAAACCGGTGTCTGCTTAAAATGCAGCAGAATGCTGCCTCTGGGGTACTGGTGGTACCGGACTGGTCTACGCAGCCATGGTTCCCTTTGAAATTGGAATTAATGACACAGTTTCTGATAAAGGTTCCCAAAAGAAGGGATTTACTGGTGTATCTGATAATTGGAGAGTAACTTCCGTTATATGCCTGTATGGATCTGTTAATTTGCAGGTTTTAAAAAGAGGATTGTCTGGGCATACTGTGGACATGCTTACAGCAGTCTGGCGGAAGAGCACTCAAAAGCAGTACATTTGCGAATCTGAGGTTGTGACTCTGTAAATGCTGCTTTCCCATTATGTAAAGAATGGGGACAATTTTCTGTGTACAAAAGAATATGGAATGTTGTACGGCACATGTCTCAAATGTCTTAGGTTTTTCAACACTCTATTTGAGGGGTTGAGTTATAGTGCGATTTATTCAGCCAGAAGTACATTGTCCTTGTTTTTTATTGATGAGGTCGGAAAGACATCCTGTTGAGTCTCGTTCTTTCATTTCCAGATTAATGAAAGGAATTTTAATTCCAGACCTTCTAAACCTAGGTATGGGAATCTGGAATATAGAGTGGTTTTAAGCTACTTCATCAATGGACTCTTGGTACGATTTTGATTTGGCCAAGTTCAGCATGAAGGTAGTCATGCTTATGGCACTTGTAACAAGCACAGAGAGTGCAGACATTACAAAAGTTACAGATACACAGGATGGAAGTACCTCAGGATTATGTTATGTTTTACATTTTATGACCTACTCAAATGAAGTAGGGTCAGGTATGACAGGATTCAAGAGTGTTCTATTAGCATATTCCGTGGATCCATGTCTATGTGTTAAGACATATTTGTTGCAATACATTGAGGCTACAAAGGTCTTATGAAATATGAAAACAAGATTGTTTTATCTTTCACGAAAAAACATACAAGATAGTGTCAGTTCAGACTATTTCAAGATGGTTAAAACAAGTTTTGGTTGCTGCAGATGTGAACATTGATGTTTTTACATCCCATTCGATTTAGCAGCAACATCGGCGGCCAGGGCGAAGGACGTCCCGTCGACCATATTTTCGCAGCCGCCGGGTGATCTAATAAGTTGGTGTTTCAACACTTTTACCATCGGCCTATTGCCAATACGGGGCTGTTTGCAGATACTATATTAAGTTCTGCTTAAATTTCCCTGGGTTAAAGGGGATACTGTTAATTCTATTATTCAAATAAATGAATTACTGCATTTGTCATGCAAATGTAATTATTAATGCATTATTGATTATTTCTCGTTCCGAATCAATTAATGCAGTGAGAAGCCGGGATTTGTATCTGCGGCATGAAATCACAAAGCTTTAAAATCTTCACCTAGTCACTCACGTGACTCGGAAGTAAAATATTAAGATTAAACGAGAACTTACCAGTTTGAAGTTTGATCTTTATTTTATGAGGAGTTACGTTGGTGATTACGTGCCCACCACGGCCCAACCCTCTTTCATAAAGGTCAGATGGAAGTTCTTAATTTACTCATTTTATTATGTTACTATATTACTTCGTTCTTGTTGTTTGTGATTTCACACTGCTGCTTTGAAGATTGATGCGCAGGCGCTCTGATGGGTCATCTTCACGTAATCACCAACGTAACTCCTCATAAAATAAAGATCAAACTTCAAACTGGTAAGTTCTCGTTTAATCTTACTATTCATACCACAACTGGTTCAGTTCAAGGTTCAGTGATGAATGTGCACTGACTAAAGACCTCAATCATTATCTCAGTTCACCACTGGATAGCATATTTCTCAAGGATATTGACTGCTGGGTTCCTAGCAAAAATCAATTTGTTTATGGCATTTTCTTTCCCATATTTAGACAAACTACTTGCTGCATAAAAACAAGGCATGCATTTATAATCACATTTCTTTTGGGACATCCTAAAGCATCTAGCATGCATTGATGTACATGAAACACAGATCATAGAAAAGTAAATCACAGGAACGGGTCCTTCATCCCACAATGTCTGTACTGAACATGGAGCCAAGGTAAACTCATCTTATCTACCTGCACATGATCCGTATCGCTCCATTCCAGACATTTAAATGAGCCTATCTAAAAGCCTCTTAAATGCCACTGTTGTATCTGCCTCCACCACCACCTCTGGCAGCACATTCTAGGCACCCACCACCCTCAATATGAAAAAAAAATGCTCTTGCACATGTCCTTTAAACTTTGCCCCTTTCACCTTAAAGCTATTTCCATCCTTGGAAAAAGGTTCTAACTTTAACCCTATCTCTGCTGTTTTATACTTCTGTCAGGTCTCCACTCAACCTCCGACATTCTAGAGAAAACAATCCAGCCCCTGTCCAACCTCTCCTTACAACTAATATCCCCCAAATCCAGTTGGCATTCTGGTAAGCCTCGTCTGCACCCTCACCAATGCTTCCACATCTTCGCCGTAATGGGACACCCAGAACTACTTTAGAAAGAAGATTACAGTTGTAATATAGGAAATGTGACAGGAATTTTGCTCATATAAACTCTGACAAAGAGCAATGAGCAAAACTACCACAGTCATGGTCAAATGGCAGAGCAGACTCGATGGGCCAAATCACCTAATTCTGCTCCAATGCTTTATGTTTATCACGATAATGTGGAAAGAGCATTGTATTCTCCCGTACTTTCATGATCATTAGACAAACTCTAAAAAACCCTCAACTTTTGGATTGTTAAATACAATTTTCATTCTATATAATAAATGCAACAAAAAAAAAGAGATGGAGAATTATATTAATATAAAAAGTAGCCTAAAAGCAAAACAATTTTGTATATCAAGAGTCACAAATGTTTAATTGTCACAGATACCAACAACAATGAAATTGTTTCATGCTGCAGCTTAACAGGCCCATAAATGCAATAACACAAAAATAATATATAATAATCAAAAATTGTATAATAACCAAATCTACACTAAATGAATAACAGTATTCGGTGACATACAGAATGTCCTCAGTCTTTGTAGAGGTGTTGACGAGCTTTCTTTGTGATTACATCAATGTGCTGGGTCCAGGACAGATCTTCAGAGATATGTACGTCCAGGAACTTGAAGCTGTTGCCGTCGTCGTCCCATTGATGAAGACAGGTTCATGGATTCCAAGCTTTCCCTTAATCCATGACATTTCTCCCTAAGCTCTTATTCCTAGGTAGTTCCTCAAAATTGAGCATGATACACTTTCCTTCCAATTGTGCAAGTTGTGAGGGGGCTTATGAGGCTCGGAGGTCTGTGCAGACGGTTGCCAAGGAGTGGGTCCAAGGCTCGACCCGCTCGCCCCCGAAGAACCTTAAAGTCGCCTGCGGGAGGCGCCTCTCCCGGAGCACAAAGGCGGAAGGCCTAAGAGGAGAGAAGGACGACTCGCTGGTGATCTGAATGAGTTGATGGCTACTACGGGCCTTCATGGCCAGCCGCAGCTCGGACTGGGTAAAATGGGCCAACATCTGCTTATTATTGCATATGGACTTGGAGGGCTGTTTCCAAGCATGGAGTATTTAATGAGGGATGGTCTTGATGTATGAAATAATCTCACTGAGCTAAAGAAAAAATATATTTCACGATACCTTGGTACATGTGACGATAGAAGAGCCATTCAATCATTCATATGGGAACTCCAAAGTCTTCCACATAGGGAGTCAGATGTGCCTCACGGGTGCGAGGGTAGTTTGTAAAGCGTTGAGTACCTCACATCATGCCGGTATTGTGGCTCAATGCTAGCAATGTTCCTCAATGCTAGGAACATTGGCCTGGGATCCTACACTAACGCCGGTTCATGCATTCTTCCAGTGAATTTGGAGGACTTTGTGGAAATAGCATAGGTGGTACTGTAAACCCCCGCAATAATGGACCTCTCCATAGTGGATTTTGGTTATAGTGGAGTTGAGGCCTTAGAGTAGCAGAGATATGGATTTGATCCTGATTACGGGGCTGTTTGTATGGAGTTTACATATTCTACCTGTGAACACATGGTTTTTTTTCCTGGTGCTCTGGTTTCCTCCTACATTTTAAAGACATGCAGGTTTGTAGGTTAATTGGCTTCTGAAAATGGTCCTTAGTGTGCAGGATAGAACATAGTCTACGTGTGATTGCTTGTTGGGGCAGACTCGGTGGGCCAAAAGGCATGTTTCCACGCTGTATCATAAAAATAAATGGTAAAAATAAATAATAAAATAGAATGATCTTTTAAAAACTCATTGGGGCTATGATGTGACATTGGTCTTCACAGCGATCGTCTCTGTTAGAAAACCCCCCATCAAAATCCTGGCTTGCCTGCAATTATTTCTAATTCACTCATTCCAATGCACCTCGTGTGCTGTTCGTTCTCTGTTTCTAAATCCTGGTTATAAAGAATATGTTGTTTCTGTCACTCACTAAAACCTTGGGTTCCTTTACCCTCATCCGGCAGTTATTAAATTGAATTTCCAGCAAGTCACCTGACAAAGCATTTTTGAGCGAAAGCAAGCTGTGGGAGAATATTTTAGCAGCAAGCATGAAGGAAGGGCAACAAGGTTACAAGTGTATGATCTTTCATTCAGGTGACATCGTAATACAAGCAAGGAACTTAGAGTCCTTCTTGACCTGCGGCATCCATACATGAACTCACACACGCTGCAAGTCACAGCACAAACCCTGTTTGAGCTGAATTTAAAAATGACCTGCATCAATAAAATTCTGGCTGAAGTTGCGGAAAAAACAGAATTCAGAAACGGTACAGCTAAATCAGCACAACCTTAAAAGAAAATGGCATATTGTTTGTAATTGAATGGAGGATACTGCCTCAAAGTGTCATACAGCATATTAAAGTCCCCACAGCCCATCATGACCAAGTTGGCCATTAGGAATCTATCTTTTCAAATCATATTTACCACCACTTTGTCCATAGTTTTCAATATCTTGGCATTTTAATGGCTCACTTGGAAACTTCGTAGCTGTGAGAGTCTCTGCTTCCATCACCACCTCTCGTCGTATGTTTCAATTCCAACCACCTCTGCATTAGTTTAGTTTGGTTTAGTTTTAGTTTAGTTCAGAGATACAGCACTGAAACTGGCCTTTCGGCCCACCGAGTCTGCGTCGTCCAGCGATCACCACATATACTAGCACTATCGTACACACTAGTGGCAATTTACAATCTTTACTGAAGCCAATTAGCCTGCAAACCTGGGAGGTTTGGGAGTGTGGGAGGAGACATGCGCACCCGGGTAAAACCCACGTGGTCATGGGGAGCAGGTTAATAGGTTTTTAGGTTAATTGGCTTCATTAAATATTGTAAATTGTCCCCAGTGTGTGTAGGATAGTGCTAGTGTACAGGGTGATCGCTGGTCAGCGTGGACTTGGTGGGTCGAAGGGCCTGTTTCCATGCTGTATCATAAACTAAAGTAATGTAAACTAAAGCTCTCAAGCAGAAACTGCATGGCAGTTAGAGCAGGAAGAGGTTCAATACATGCCAAGACTTACATTGGTTTCACATTGCAACTGCATGCTGATGTGACCAGATGCGTAAGCCTTTCTGTTTACTCCTTGTATGCATCAACATTGTATTTTTTTAACACACAGAAGAGTGGAAATCGGTAGTGATGATTAGAATGCACTTCACAAAATGAAAGCCATCCTTTTAACTGAAACAGGTCTTGAAACATCTGCTGTTTTAGCAAATCTCTTCATGCCATTAGATGAAAACCATGGGATCATTTTGATCCTGGACTGTCACAAACCATGACAAACAACGAATGTGAAACTGGGAATCAAAAGTCAGACGAGCCCATCCTTCAATATTGCACGTTTAAGGGGCCTGTCTCTTCACTGCAACTTCAGTCTTTAACTAGGGGTCATATGACAGATTTATTGTGTTGTAATCAATCAGAAGATTCCACTGCAGTTGTTAAATGCACAGTATCTCACATTTGAAGTTGCATTCAATACAAGGTAGGTGATATTCAGAAATACTGAGAAATTTTATCCAACAAATGGTGAAAATAAAACAATGGTAAACAGTCTGCGTTGGTAGTGAACTCCAGAATTTTAAGACCTAATCCAAAGCAATTGGGTGAGATTGGCATAAATAGTTACTGTAGGTGCAACAGAAGCTATCCATCAATAGAAGATGGCAAACTGTTTTAACTAATGGAAAAAATGGGCACTTATCTTCATCATGGATGATGAATGCCAACATAGTGAATCAAATCAATTCCAATAGTGTCATTGCAACATGAGGGGAAAAGTTTTATAACGTGGAACCACATGTGAATAAATATCCACAGTGCTCAAGTTGAAGTGGACCTGAGATATATTTAGTATCCAAGTAACCAGCAGTAATGCTAAAACATAATAATTTCAAGACAATTGATGTTTGATTGACTTCCTTCCAGAAGCTTCTGTAGAAACATTGTAATGGGATGCTTTGTAATTGGGTTGGGGAACTGTCAATAACACTTTAATGTAATCGATATCTATGATTGGTTTGTAGAGGTACCACCTCAATGTAGACCTGTCCCACAAGGTTCGATGACCTATAAAAGGTAACACCCACGAGGTTCATTGTCGATCTTCTGGAGGTGCGCTTGGGACTGTGTAACCTTTTGGAGGTGTCTGCTTGCACGAGGCTGAAGGGTTTGGACAGGCAGAGACAAGGATCGATCCCGCGGTGGTTAGGTATCGTATAGGAAATTCGTTATTGTTGCATAAAAATAAAAGATTCGTGGTCCAGTGCTTGACTTAGTGTTTTACTGAACTAGACTAAGGGGGTTAGCTCTAGGAGCATAAGTACACAACCACAAGCAATTGATTGCTTGATGGCGGCAGTAAGTTTCGTTTATAGTTCTTTGACCGCGTGGGTTTTCATCGGTGCTGTGGTTTACTCCCACATTCCAAAGATGCACAGGTTTGTAGGCTAATTGACTCCAGTAAGTTGTAAAATTGTCCCTAATGTGCAGGATAGTACTTGTGTAAGTGGTGATCGGTGTGGGTTCGGCGGGCTGAAAGGCTTATTTCCACATTGTATCTCTAAAGTCTAAAGTCTGAAGGCTGAAGATGAAAAATTAAATCATGAGCATAAGCAGCATTTTGACTTATGTAAGAAGAGTCTGTAAAATCTTTCTTTGCTGATTCACTGCAACTTTGTACAGTGTTCTTTGTATAAGTACATTGAAAATTGACTGCGATATCTCTCAGAGTTAAAGAGTAGGAATTGTGATACATCATAAAATAAATGACCCGCCAAGAAAACAACAATCCAAACTGCATCACACAGGTTGACAGAAAGTGAGAGAAACTGCTCAAATTGAGATAATGTTAGGAATTGTCTTGAGAGTGAAAACATTTATCAATCTTGCATCTAAATTTATGAGAGGCATAGATTGGGTAGATAGTCAGAACCTTTTTCCCAGGGTGGAAATGTCCAACGCTAGAGGGCATAGCTACTGTATAAGGTGAGAGAGGGAAAATTTATTGGAGATGCATGGAGCTTTGTATATCACGAGGACCGAATGCATACAGTGGCTTGCAAAAGTATTCATACCCCTTGAACTTTTCCACATTTTGTCACGTTACAACCACAAACGTAATTGTATTTTATTGGGATTTTATGTGATAGACCAACACAAAGTGGCGCATAATTGTGAAGTGGAAGGAAAATGATATATGGTTTTCAAATTTTTTTACAAATAAAAAACTGAAAAGTGTGGCGTGCAAAAGTATTCAGCCCCCTTTACTCTGATACCCCTATATAAAATCCAGTGTAACCAATTGCCTTCAGAAGTCACCTAATTAGTAAATAGAGTCCACTTGTGTGTAATCTAATCTCAGTATAAATACAGCTGTTCTGTGAAGGCCTCAGAGGTTTGTTAGAGAACATTAGTGAACAAACAACATCATGAAGGCCAAGGAACACACCAGACAGGTCAGGGATAAAGTTGTGGAGAAGTTTATAGCAGGGTTACGTTATAAAAAAATATCCCAAGCTTTGAACATCTCACGGAGCACTGTTCAATCCATCATCCGAAAATGGAAAGAGTATGGCACAACTGCAAACCTACCAAGACATGGCCATCCACCTAAACTGACAGGCCGGGCAAGGAGAGCATTGATCAGAGAAGCAGCCAAGAGGCCCATGGTAACTCTGGAGGAGCTGCAGAGATCCACAGCTCAGGTGGGAGAATCTGTCCACAGGACAACTATTAGTCGTGCACTCCACAAATCGGGCCTTTATGGAAGAGTGGCAAGAAGAAAGCCATTGTTGAAAAAAACCCATAAGAAGTCTCGTTTGCAGTTTGCCACAAGCCATGTGGGGGACACAGCAAACATGTGGAGGAAGGTGCTCTGGTCAGATGAGACCAAAATTGAA
This sequence comes from Malacoraja senta, assembly GCA_038087875.1. Lineage (NCBI taxonomy): Eukaryota > Metazoa > Chordata > Chondrichthyes > Rajiformes > Rajidae > Malacoraja > Malacoraja senta. The sequence continues at coordinate 95,852 of JAXLNO010005944.1, forward strand.
GTTTTTGCCCTAAATGCAAAACGCTATGCGTGGCGGAAAACTAACACTGCACATCACCCTGAACACACCATCCCCACTGTGAAACATGGTGGTGGCAGCATCATGCTGTGGGGATGCTTTTCTTCAGCAGGGACAGGGAAGCTGGTCAGAGTTGATGGGAAGATGGATGGAGACAAATACAGGGCAATCTTGGAAGAAAACCTGTTAGAGTCTGCAAAAGACTTGAGACTGGGGCGGAGGTTCACCTTCCAGCAGGACAACGACCCTAAACATACAGCCAGAGCTACAATGGAATGGTTTAGATCAAAGCATATTCATGTGTTAGAATGGCCCAGTCAAAGTCCAGACCTAAAGCCAATTGAGAATCTCTGGCAAGACTTGAAAATTGCTGTTCACAGACGCTCTCCATCCAATCTGACTGAGCTTGAGCTATTTTGCAAAGAAGAATAGGCAAAAATGTCAGTCTCTAGATGTGCAAAGCTGGTAGAGACATACCCCAAAAGACTTGCAGCTGTAATTGCAGCGAAAGATGGTTCTACAAAGTATTGACGCAGGGGGGCTGAATACTTTTGCACGCCACACTTTTCAGTTTTTTATTTGTAAAAAAATTTGAAAAACAGGTATCATTTTCCTTCCACTTCACAATTATGCACTACTTTGTGTTGGTCTATCACATAAAATCCCAATAAAATACATTTACGTTTGTGGTTGTAACGTGACAAAATGTGGAAAAGGTCAAGGGGTATGAAAACTTTTGCAAGCCACTGTACATATACATATACATTTGAACTGCACAACATTGGAATGAATAAAACACAAAAAATACAGTTTTAAATAAATCTCTGGATTTATGGTATCGCACATCAATATGATACTAGACCATGCAAATGGTGACAAAATTCAAATGTAAATTATATTCAGTGCAAATCTATTTTCCATCATCTTTTGCACAACTTTAGAAATATTTCACAGCAAGCTGGTGCCATTCCCAAAGTCAATTAATCATCCTGATTGATTATAATCAAATTGAACACATGAGAGAAGCACTGTGGTGCAGCGGGTAGTGCTGCTGCCTCACAGCACCAGCGATCCAGATTCGATCCTGACCTCGGATGCTGTCTGTGTTGAGTTTGTATGTTCTCCCTGTGTCCGAGTGGGTTTCCTCCGGGTTCTCCAGATTCCTCCTACATCCTAAAGATGTACGGGTTTTTAGGTTAGTTAACCTCTGTAAAAATCGAAGGGGCTGTTTCCTTGCTGTATCTCAAAGCAAAATGAATCTATTGAAAGTTAATAGAGGCAAGGAAATATAGAGGGAAATGCTTGAAATTGTTTGAATGCTTCTTTTATTAAAAGTTACCAAACCTAACACTTGTTCATCAATAGAAATCACATTTGGTTATGTACAGTTTTAAAGACTTTTCCAGTTTTTCCAGTTACGTTTTTCTAGAATAAAAAGGAAAGAAGATGGCTTGTAAGTGGTGGGTTATGTGGAAATAAGAGAAAGATATGGAATATTACTTTAGAGAAATAGCAAAGAACAGGCTCTGCAGACCACTGAGTCAGCGCTGACCAGTGATAATCCGTACACTAGTTCTATCTTACACACTAGGGACCATTTACAAATACCAATTAACCTACAATATCACACCCTTTTGGGATGCAGGAAACCAGAGAATCCAGAGAAAACCCATGCAAATCCAGGGAGAACGTACAAACTCCATGGAGACAGCATCTTAGGTCAGGGTTAACCCGGGTCTCTGGTGTCGTGAGGCAGCAACTCTACCGCTGAGCCACTGTGCCACCTCCTGGTTCTCTTGAATTGTACTGTTCAGAACTGGCATGGACCGGATAAAATAAGATATGACATAAATATTCCTTATCACTGACTTCCAGCTGCATTAATCAATCTGCATTAAACTGGTACTCAAACATATCAGAGATTTTTTCTTCATAGAATTACATTTCAAAATACTACCAAATTTGTGTTGGTTCATAGTCCACTCTGCACTGGACTGAGGTGGTGCAGTGGTAATGTTGCTGCCTCACAGCGCTAGAGACCCAGGCTTGATCCTAACCTCGGATGCTGTCTGTGTTGAGTTTGTACGTTCTCCCCGTGACCGCGTGGGTGTTTCTCCGGGTGCTCTGGCACCCTCTCATACTCCAAAGACATACAGGCTTATAGGTTAATTGGCTTCAGTAAAAATTGTAAATTGTCCCTAATGTGTGTAGGATAGTGCTGGTCAGTGGGGACCGGTCAGTGGGGACTCCGTGGGCCAAAGGGCCTATTTCCACACTGTATCTCTAAAACTGCTCTCATGGTTGAAACATCACCAGAATCGTTTTGCATTATAATGCCACTTTAAGTATGTCATATACTTACACAGAATTACAAAGAAAACAGAACATGCTAAATATTAAACTAGAAAGCACAGAGATTAGCTTTAAGAGTTTATCCCACCTGCTATTCATTGTGGCTGCAGAGGAGGTGAAAAAACCTCTTAAAACAAATCCTCTTAATCATGACCATGCTAGTGTCTGCAAGTTGGTACAACAGACCATATTTTAAACTCAACCCACACTCTGAGTAACACATGCAGCAAATCTCACGGGTGTCGAGGTGTGTGGATATAAATCTGCAGATAATGAGTACTCCAAATGAGAAAGCCAGATGCCAAACCATCGGATATCGGATTATCAGAGCTTTACTGTACTGAGTTGCCTATCTAATCAAGTCTCATAGCAAAACCTGACTACTCAAAAGCTGAGCCCATTTAAATCTTCAAAACCTCTCCTTTCTCAGGTCAGGGAGAGCTGGCATGCTAACTAAGCATTAGGATGAATATTGGGGATTTTGCCTCCTAAGACTCTATTTCTTTCCAGTACCACTTTTGAAATCGCTCCATGGTTTTTAATTAACCAAAGCCTTGCAATTCGTTCTTCCTGCATGTAGAAGGATCAAACCACCTTCCAGGAGTTTTGGAGAGGTACAGAACTGCTGGTGCCGGTTTACAAGAAAACCCCTCACAAAGTGCCAGAGTAACCCAGTGGGCCAGCAGCATAAATAAAACCCCCCAAAAGTGCTGGAGTCTGAAGTAAGGTTGCCAGTCGAAAGGTCACCTGTCCATGTCCTCCAGGGATAGTACCAGATCCGCTGAGTGACTCCACTTTATGTTTTTTTTCAGAAGTGTTGGTGGAAGAAAGGGGAAGGGGGAGATCAATGGTCTTCATTCCCAATCCCTTCTTGCTCTCTAGTTCAATTCTGTCCTTAAGTGTCAGGAGGCCATTAGACCAAAGCAACCTAAGTCTGATCTATGTATAGAAAGGAACTGCAAATGCTGGTTTATTCCAAAGATAGACACAAACAGCTGGTTTAACTCAGCGGGTCAGGCAGCTAGACAGTCTGAAGAAGGGTCCAGACTGAGTCCAGAAGGGTCCAGACCAGAAGATGGGCAAAACACACCCATCTTTTTTCTCCAGAGATGCTGCCTGACCCACTGAGTTACTCCAGCACTTTGTGTCTATCTTGTCTGATCTATGTTTGGAGAATTACAACAAGAAAACAGTAACTAACGGGGAGTGGGAAGAGTTATTCTTTTAATCTCTTGTGAAAAGCAGGTTGCTGGCAGACTTACTCTAGGCCTTTTAAATGGTTTAAAATGGATACAGAATGTTTTCTCTCAAGGGGGAGATTAGAACTAAAAACCATGAAAAAAAGGTAGACATAAGTGCTGGAGAAACTCAGCGGGTGAGGCAGCATCTATGGAGCGAAGGAAATAGGCAACCTTCTTCAGACTGATGTGAGGGGGGGGGGAGAGAAGAAAGGAAGAGGTGGAGCCAGTGGGCTGAGGGAGAGCCGAGAAGGGGAGGAGAAAGTAAGGACTACCTGAAATTAGAGAAGTCGATGTTCATACCGCTGGGGTGTAAACTGCCCAAGCGAAATATGAGGTGCTGCTCCTCCAATTTACGGTGGTCCTCACTCTGGCCATGGAGGAGGCCGAGGACAGAAAGGTCGGATTCGGAATGGGAGGGGGAGTTGAGGTGCTGAGCCACCGGGAGATCAGGTTGGTTATTGCGAACCGAGCGGAGGTGTTAAACGAAGCGATCACCAAGCCTGCGCTTGAAAACAAGATTGTCGCCAACATATCCAAAGGGGTGAGAATGTGGAACTGATTGCCACGGGGAATGATTGAAGCAAATAGCTTTGTTATGTTTAAAGGGAAGATGGATAAGTAGAGAAGGAAGATGGATCATGACTCTAACTGTTAGATATGGAAAAATAGTTGGAGGCTTTAAGTCAAGAATAACACCAGCATGAATTGCTTGAGCCAAATGCACTGTTATTACATCATGTACCTTGCGTTAATGAAATTGTAAGGTGCAATATCTTTCGTGGTAGGGCACCTATTCGTTGAACAATCACATTATTTTACAGTAAATTGCAATCAAATATCTTGGAATTACAAACACTGTAAGATAAGAATAATGTGGATGCATGATTGGATCTTCTGTTACAAGGTGCATTTTTGAATATTAAATTTCACAACTTAAATAGGAATCTAAGTAGGAAGGGTAAATATAAAGTGAGAAGAATTATCACTGTGATTGTCAAACTCCACCCTAGATTTGTGGCTTTATCTTTCATTTGTATTTCCATGTCTGAGCAGTTTGGTTTTGTGTCAAGAGTCACACAAAATGGGCATTATCTTTTCACTCTGTATTTCCCCTTCCATTTTAGGTTCCAATTGTGTTCTGCAATTTAATGTTAAAAAATGATTCAAAAGATTCAATGTTCAAAAGATTGCTATTTTGAAACGTAGGTGTAGAATTTAGCAATTGGCAAACAAATTTCCAAGAATAAGTCTACCGAGCAGAATGTATTCATTAAGGATTTAATTCACCATCTATAATCTGGGTCATCAGGTTATACACTGTATGTATCCACCTTTCCCAATTTTTCTTTGCAAGTAGGAGAAATATATAGCTGACAGCTCTATTTTACGGTACACAAAAATGCTGGAGAAACTCAGCGGGTGCAGCAGCATCTATGGAGCGAAGGAAATAGGCAACGTTTCGGGCCGAAACCCTTCTTCAGACTCTATTTTACATTGTTGGCTGGTCAAACTTATTGTCATTTTTTGCCAGATAACATGGAAGGTATCCTTTAATTAGAATTCAATTAAATAACCAAGGATTTTAGTGAAAACAGTATGGAATATTTTATAAAATGAGATTGTGCGCAAATATCAGGGTTCAAAGTAATTGAATCTTGTTCCATCGTTTATCGCATTTCCTGCACTGTCCCTTACCCTAAATCTGATGTCTTCGAGAATATGCTAATATGGATGGTCATTAAACTGGAAAGAGTATGGAAAAGATTTACGAGGATGTTGCTGGGTCAAAGTTAAAAGGAGAGATTGGGCAGGCCGGGACTTTATTCACAGGAGCGTAGAACACACAAGGGGCAAACGTATTGAGGTGTTGAGCAACAAGAGCGGTGTGGATAGGGTGAAAGCACATAGTCTTTTATCCAAGGGTTTGTGAATCATGAACTAGAAGGCAAAGATTTAACGTGAAAAGGAAGAGATTTAATTAGGATCGAAGGCGTAACGTTTTGACTCAGAAGGCCGTATTCATATGAAACGAGCTTCCGGAGGAAGTTGTTGAGGCAGGTACTTCAACAACATTTCAAAGACACATAGATAGGAAAAGTTGAGAGGGATATAGATCAAACGCAGGCAAATCAGCATCTTTGTCAACTTGGATGTGTTCGGCTGAGAGGTCTTTTTCTGTGCTGAATGATTCTAAAACACGAAAATAGTAGATCCAAATGAAGCCATATTTTCAATTCTTGCAACAAAGCATGTTTAGTATTGTACTCTCCAAGTCAAATTCCAGAAGATAGACACAATGTTTAAGAATGAACTGCAGATGCTGGAAAAACCGAAGGTAGACAAAAATGCTGGAGAAACTCAGCGGGTGAGGCAGCATCTATGGAGCGAAGGAATAGGTGACGTTTTGGGTCGATACCCTTCTTCAGACTGATGTGGGGGTGGGGGGGGCAGGAAAAAGAAAGGAAAAAGCGGAGAGTTGGGCTGTGGGAGAGCTGGGAAGGGGAGGGGAAAGAGGGAGAAAGGAAGGACTACCTGAAATTGGAGAAGTCAATGTTCATGCTGCTGGGGTGTAAACTACCCAAGCAAAATATGAGGTGCTGCTCCTCCAATTTACAGTGGGACTCACTCTGGCCATGGAGGAGGCCCAGGACAGAAAAGTCGGGTTCAGAATGGGAGGGGGAGTTGAAGTGCTGAGCCACCGGGAGATCAGGTTGGTTATTGCGAACTAAGCGGAAGTGTTGGGGGAAGCGATCGCCAAGTCTAAGCTTGGTCTCACCGATGTAGAGCATCTGACACCTAGAGCAGTGGATGCAATAGATGAGGTTGGAGGAGGTGCAGGTGAACCTCTGCCGCACCTGGAAAGACTGTTTAGGTCCTTGGATGGAGTCAAGGGAGGAGGTAAAGCGACAAGTGTAACATTTCCTGCGGTTGCAAGGGAAAGTACCAGGGGAGGGGGTGGTTTGGGTGGGAAGGGACAAATTGACCAGGGAGTTACGGAGGGAGTGGTCTCTGCGGATAGCCGAAAGGGGAGGAGATGGGAAGATGTGGCCAGTGGTGGGTGCCATTGGAGATGGTGATTGTCTATCAGTTCCTTCCTACACAAAGATTCCAGAAGACCATGAGGTGATTAAAGGTAAGTAAATCTTGAATGGAACTGCAGATGCTGTTTTAAACTGAAGATAGACACTAAAATCTGGAGTAACTCAGCGGGACAGGCAGCATCTCTGGAGAGAAGGAATGTGTGACGTTTCGGGTCGAGACCCCTTGTGGTTTCTTAGACTATTGTAGCTTGAAATGTGGACAAACTTGGTTAAGATGGCAACATGGAAACAAAATAACTTAGACATGGATAAATAGTTTTCAACCATGAACGCCAATTTATCTTTATTCACACAAGCTAGTGCATATACTTATATAACGTCTTTCCCATTTACAGCTAATGAAGAACAACTCACCATTCATCATCAACAAGAGTAATCCATGTTATGTTAAGACTGTATAACACCTTGTCTTTCGACGTTCAAAGAAATGCAAACAGGTTGGCATTTCATTAATTTGAATACAACATTGGATGCCAGAAAATGCTACTCAATTTCTTACTAAAATGCTGTCAATATATGAATTTCAGCTCAATCCCAAGCCTCCTAGTACTATCTAATTATATGATGAACCAAACACAAGATAATTTGTTTGTCGTAATCATATTCTAACCCTCTGAAGTTGAAATATTTTCTTAATTTTTGTTTGATATTTCAAAATATGTGGATGATGGGGCAGATGAAAAAAGTGACACAATCAAATTTCATTAATTAAAACTTGTAAGTTGCTCATCCAATATGCACAATTGATTTTGTTGTGACCAATGAATTTGTATTACTGATTTCCATCCAGCCAGGCACTAATATTCTCCCTGTCACCAGAATATTTCACACAAAACTTACATTGTATAAACTGATAAGAAGTTATGCCAAATTAAAAAGCCTCCTCCAACCAATGGATATTTATCCTTGCTAACTAGTTTCTTGAAGCTCTTATCACATTGTTAATTCTGGCTAAATTGGAGACGCCAGGACACTAAAATTGAGTAAAGGCTTCTGGGCTGCTAGGCCATTTGGTCAATTTAAATGTACCTTCTGCAGAAATGGGACAAGCTGCAGAATGGTGCCAGTTTGTCTAGAGCCTAGATCAGAGCTGCAGGAAGAGAATGGAACATCTGCAGATTCTGAAAATTAGGTGCAAATTGCATGGAATGGATTGGATGAATGCAAACCAGACATACACATTGTAAATAATGTTGCAAAGCTTTACTTTGCTAGTTGATTGGATTAAGTGTTGAGCCTTGTCTGGGTTTCCTGACTATCAAGGCACATGTTGTATAATTCATCTCTTTTAAGTTGCATCTAGAAACTTTGTCAGATACATTGTATTAATCACTGTATTATTGGGTTGGGGAAATGTCTATCATGTACTGTGTTAATCGATCTCTGTTATTGGATTGTAAAGAGACCACCCCCATGTGGTTTGGCCCCACAAGGTTCGGGGACCTATAAAAGGCCGTACTCATGAGGTCCTGTGTCGATCTTCTTGGAAAATGCTTGGAACTGCGTGACCTTCTGGAGTTTCTCTGCTTAAACGAGGCTAAGAGGGCTTGGCTAGGCAGATACGAGGACCGTGGTGGTTAGGTATAGTAGTGGGAACTGTTATTGTGCTTTTTCCAAAATAAAGTTTAGTTGCGCAAGTGCTTGACTCAGTGATTTGTGACTGAAACTAGACTGGGGGGGAAGCTTAGAACGAGCTATTTACAACATTAACTACATTCATTTAATGTATCCCTTCTTCTTGGGGAAATACACAATAATTGCTAATTCTGGCTCTCTTTACTCATCTCCTGATGGTTTCTTTCCATTATACAATAGCCATCTGGTACATTGCACTTCATGCCAGCTGAGAAAATAGTGCCAACATGTGTGATGGAAAAAGTGGCATCACAACAAAGAATCATTACTTTCACCTACACTTCACTCCCCCCTTGCCCCCTTCTCCCCCCCAAATCGTTTAACCATTTCCTCACCTCTCCACCTTGTATCCCACTTGAGCTCATATCTTCCTGAGCCATGAATGGGCTTACCAGGGCACCACCCCGCCTGAGGTCAGTTGTGGCTGACCTTGATTAGTCTTGGTCTTTTCTCGTCTTCAGCTCTTCACAGCCTCCCCCCCCCCCCCCGCCCCCCATTCCACCCCCCCGCCCACCCACATCCCCGACCTGGAACGTCACCCTTCCTTTTTCTCCAGAGATGTTGCCTGAACTGCTGAGTTACTCCAGCAATTTGTGTCTATCATTTTGCCCTAGTTTGATATCAATACAGCTACTTACCAGCAGAGGTCACTGGACATTAATCAGTTGAAGGAGACCAGTGTGATTTTCAATTGTTACCATAGTCTGTGAAGATTGAGGGCTAATACACCAGAGAAACTAAATCTCGGATCTCCTGACATGGAACGGCTTTACAATCTGTACAATGATCAATTGCTTCATTATCACCATGGCACAGGTATAATTATTTGCTATACTCAACAGGACTGACACAAGTGTCATTCTATGTAAACCACAGACATTTTGTTTTGTAGTAGAATCTCTGTGGAATCTGATCACTCAATAATACAAACTGCCACAAATTTCAAAAAACATTCCAGATAAAAACATAATCATAAAATTAAGCACAACACAGCAAAACATCAATTTTTGACACTTTCGGAACTTAGTGTGGATTGTCTAAGCTGTACATGAACACTGCAGATATTTTCCCAAGGCACACCAGTACAATCTAAGAAACTAGTACAACCTAAGAGGCTTTTATTAACCAAGAGGATAAATCTGAAAGTTTGCTCCTTGATGAATTAGTAAAGGCAGCTCAGTACAAGTTTAGGAAGGAATTGCAGATGCTGGTTTACACCAAAGTTAGACAGAAAATACTGGAGTAATCCAGCGGGTCTCTGGAGAAAAGGAATAGGTGACATTTCGGGTCGAGTCCCTTCTTCAGACTGAGAGTCAGGGGAGATAGAAACTAGACATATGAAAAGCTCCAGAACAAATCAGAGCCGGCACCGATGACCAAGGAAAGGTGGAGCCCACAATGGTCTGTTGTTGGCTGTGGAAGAGGTGATAACAAAGGGATACGAACAGTGAAACTAGCAGGATGACAGGGTGGCGGAGGGGCGGAGAGAATGCAAGGGTTACTTGAAGTTAGAGAAATCAATACTCATATCGCGGGGTTGTAAGATGCCCAAGTGAAAAATGAGGTGTTGTTCCTTCAATTTGTGTGTGGCCTCACTCTGACAGTGGCAGAGGCCCCAGACAGAAAGGTCAGTGTGGGAAGGCGCAAGGGTGTTAACATTTTTGGCTACCAGGAGGTTCTGTAGGCCAAGGCGGACTGAACGTAGGTGTTCAGCGAAACGATCGCCAGTCCAGTCAGTACAAGTTTACATGTCTAAGGTTTTTTCTGAGTGATTATTTTGTCCACTTGGTTCCAGAGATCTGTAATTAACAGTGTTGACAGTTTGTGCAAAAAAATAAGATTTAAGATTTGGGAAAAACATTTTTGAGGACTTTGCTTTTACCACGAGGTAAATTAAATGTTTGTGAACCGAAAATGCTACCTACTGGATACCTGATTAAAAACCAGTTCCATTCTGCTCCTAGCGCTTGGCACATCTAATTGCTGTCTACATTTCTGCAGTGGGTTCAGTGATTCATTACTCTATAAAAGCAATGGCAACCCCCCTAGTGTTCTACATCTGGTCTAACATTTTTCAGTCTCGTTGTACAGATGCGGAAGAAAAATGCTGGAAATATTTGTGAAGTTTATAGGTGGTGCAATAGTTTTTTTTTATTGAAGTCTTGACTCTGCGACGCACAGGTTAATATATAACTGTGTAGGAAGCACAAGATACTGTGACACTATGCAAGTGCTTTGTGAATTATTTACTCCCATCGGCCACAATGTTATTTACCCCAATTGGCCTAAGGAACAGAAAAGCAACCCCTTCCCTTTCCAACTCCATCTATTGATTTTCTAACACTGGTTGCCTGATTTCAAGAACACACTGTAAACACCACACATCATGGCTAGCAGCTTGCAGAGAATCTTAATAGTCAATGCACAACTGCAGTACACAGTGGCATTGTTGGAATCTCGTTCATGTTGCATTAGAAGCCCTTGGAAATGTTTAAAGTGAAAAACATCAATAACTCTGGAAAGGTACACTTGTGAAGAATGTGTCTAAAGATATTAATATGCTAGAATCCCTCTGGCAATGGTGTATACTTTAAATCTGAACATGTATCAGTAATAGTTTACATCTAGATTATCTCCAGATTTAATAAGGGGTTGAAGATACACTTGTGATTGCAATTCAGATCACTGATTAGTTTAATAATAAACTAAAATGCTAAACTAAATACAGTTTATAATGGAAGTCAAGACAGTCTCAAAGAAGTCAATGTGCACATCAGAATCTATCTGAAGAAGGGTCAAAACCCATAACGTCACATTTCCATGTTCTCCAGGAATACTGCCTGACCCCGCTGAGTTGCTGCAGCACTTTGGGTCTTTTTTTTGCACATTGACTTTGTAAAGTCAACATTTTATGTGTATTCAATAGTTCAATGCTTCTATCAGTGGTAGAACTGCTGTTGAATAACTTAATTTGACACATTTTCCAGATACGGTAATTGATTATAAAAGGAGTATCTTCGAGGGACAATGGTGCAGAAATGACTGACTGCAGAAAGGTATCAGAGAACTGATCAGGTTTGAAGGAAAGTAACAAACAAAATCAATTTAAACAACCAAGAGGTGATGCATTTTATATGATTAAAGGGAATTATAATATATGGTACATTATTGTAAAGTGTAGAGGAAAATAGGCATCTGTGACTTCATGTCCACACTTCTTTGAAACAGGGAGATAAGTTGGTTAAGAAAGCATGACTAACAAGTCCCTTTATTGTCTGAGACATGGAATATAAAACAGATATTATACTGGAATTGTAGAGGACATAAGCTAGGGTGTAATTTAGTTTAGAGTTACAGTACAGAAACAGGGCCCGTCAGCCCACCGAGTCTGGGCCGACTAGCGACCATCCCGTACACTAGCACTATCCTACACACTAGGGGCCATTTACAATCATTACCAAAGCAATTAACCTCCAAACCTGGACATCTTTGGAGTGTGTGAGGAAAGCGGGTCACCCGGGGAAACTGGGGAGAACGTACAAACTCCGTACAGACAGCACCCGTAGTCAAGATGGAACCCGGGTCTCTGGCACTGTAAGGCAACAACTCTACCGCTGCCATGATAGTGCCACCCCTGCATAAGTATTGGAGTACAGTTCCAATCACCACATTAAAAGGAAGTATATCATCTGACTAGGATGCACAAGGAAGATGTAAGGGTATGCTTTAGGGCTTTAGAAGAGAGATTGGGATTGGCTGGAGTCACTTTCCTTGTATGAGACGATGGTGCAAATATTAGCTTGAAGGTGTGAAATTTGAAGGGTCAAATGAGAGTGGGTGAAAACAACCTATTTCTTAAGTAAAATAGTCAATATTCAGGGTGTAAAGACATAAATCAATTCACAGTAAGATTCAAAGGGAGTAGAAAATGGTTTTTTCATGCCAAGGATGGTGGGTCTGAAAACTCACTGTGGAGTACAGTGAGAAAGGCAGAAAGCGTTATCATGTTTAAGAAGTATTCCCACATGCACTTGAAATTCTGTAACCTTCAGGGCTATGAACGGAGAGCTGCAAAGTGGCGTTAGACCAGATAACTCTTTCCTGGCTGATACAGACGTGACAGGGCCTATAGGTTCCCTCCTGAGCCATAACATTTAAAAATTTTATGATTAGCATGCCCCGAAGTTCAAAACAATTGAACAGCAAGAGAATTAAGTACCCAAAGCTGTGTGTCTGGGGAAATGAGATGAGAAGAGTAGTTTTGAATGAAAGCAGGAACATTATCAGAGTAGAGAAATGCTGATTTATCACTGAACTTCAGCAATGGAGGATTCCATGGAAGATAGATCCATAAAGCTGGAGTAACTCAGCAGGTCAGGCAGCATCGCTGGAGAAAAGGAATAGGTAACGTTTCGGGCTGAAACCCTCCTTCAGACTCACTGTGGAGGAGGGTTTCGGCCCGAAACGTTGCCTATTTTCTTCGCTCCAATAGATGCTGCTGCACCCGCTGAGTTTCTCCAGCACTTTAGTCTACCTTCGATTTTCCATTTCTTAAACAAAAAGCTGGAGTAACTCAGCAGGTCAGGCAGCATCTCTGGAGAAAAGGAATAGGTAATGTTTTGGGTTGAGACCCTTCTATAGACTGAGAGTCAGGAGACAGGGAACTGAGAGATATGAAAAGGTACAAAGACCAAATAATGAAAGATATGCAAAAAGACAGATCAGAGCCAGAATGGCGATCGGTGACTTTATTCTACATATAGATTGGACCAACCAAATTGGTAGCAGCTCTGAGGGGGGAGGATTCCTGGATGTTTTTTTTAGTCTAATATGTAGAAGAACCGACTAGAGGACAGACCTTCATAGACTGGGTATTGTGTAATGAGGAAGGATTAGTTAGCTATCTTGGTGTGCAAAGATCTTGGGCAACAGTGACCATAATATGGTGGAATTCTGCATTAGGATGGAGAGTGACATGGTTAATTCAGAGACTAGGGTCCTGAACTTGAATAAAGGAGACTTTGAAGGTATGAGACAGGAATTGGCGAGGATAGACTGGCAAATTCATACTTAAAGGGTTGACGTTGGAGATGCAATGGCAAAGATTTAAGGATTTCATGGATGAACTCCAAAAATTGTACATCCCAGTCTGGCGAAAAATAAAAAATAAAAATAGAACTGTATCCGCTGTTCCAGGTATCAATTTTGGTCATCGGCGAGACCAAGCGCAGGCTCGGTGATTGTTTTGCTGAACACCTCCACTCAGTCCGCCCTTAACCTACCTGATCTCCTGGTTGCTCAGCACTTTAACTTCCCCTCCCATTCCCAATCTGAACCTTTCTGTCCTGGGCCTCCTCCATTGTCAGCACAAACTGGAGGAACAGCACCTCATATTTTGCTTGGGTAGCTTACATGCCAGTGGTATGAACATTGACTTCTCTAACTTCAAATAGCCCTTACTTTCCTCTCTCTCCATCCCTCCCCATCCCCCTCCCCCTTCCCAATTCTACCCCAGTCTTACTGTCTGACTACATTCTTTCTCTGTCTTGCCCACTCCACTGACATCGGTCTGAAAAAGGGTCTCGACCTGAAACGTCACCCTTTCCTTCTCTCCAGAAATGCTGCCTATCCCGTTGAGTTACTCCAGCACTTTGAGTCTACCTTCGATTTAAACCCAGCATCTGTGGTTGTTTCCTACACATTATCTGAATGGTGTCAGATTAGGAAAAGGTGAGGTGTAACAAGACTTGGGTGTGCTTGTACATTAGTCCCTGAAAGTAAGCATGCAGGTAGAGCAGGCATTTTAAGAAAACTTAATGGCATGTTGGCCTTCATTTGCGAGAGGATTTGAGTATAGGAGCAAGGAGGTCCTACTGCAGTTGTACAGGGCTCTAGTGAGACCGCACCTGGAGAATTATGTGCAATTTTGGTCTCCTAATTTGAGGAAGGACATTAATGCTGTTGAGGGAGTGCAGCGTAGGTTCACCAGGTTAATTCCCAGGATGGCGGGCCTGACATATGATGAAAGAATGGGTCGACTGGACTTGTATTCACTGGAATTTAGAAGGATGAGAGGTGATCTTATGGAAACATACACAATTCTTAAAGGATTGGATAGGCTAGATGCAGGAAAACATTTCCCGATGTTGGGGGAGTCCAGAACCAGGGGTCACAGTTTTAAGAATAAGGGGTAGGCCATTTAGGACTGAGATGAGGAAAAACTTCTTCAGCCAGAGAGTTGTGAATCTGTGGAATTCTCTGCCACAGAAGGCAGTGGAGGCCAATTCACCGGATGTTTTCAAGAGAGAGTTAGATTGAGCTCTTAGGGCTAAAGGAATCAAGGATATGGTGAAAAAGCAGGAAGGGGTACTGATTTTAGATGATCAGCGTGGTCATATTGAATGGTGGTGCTGGCTCAAAGGACCGAATTGCCTACTGCCGCTATTTTTTCTTTGTTTCTATGTTTCTAACGGTGATCAAGGAAAGGTGGAGCCCATAATGATCCATAGTTTGCCATTGAGAAAGTGATAATGAGTGATACAAACAGTGAAACTCAGCAGGACGACAGTGAAACTAGTACAACGACTAGGGTGGGAGAGGGATGGGGAGAGGGAGGGGATGCAAGGGTCACTTGAAGTTAGAGAAATCAATACTCAGAAATCAATACTCAGTCACTCAGTATAAACCAACATCCGCAGCTCCCTTCTATTACAATTTAATGTAATTGATTCAGTTTTAATATGCTTCTTAATTTGTACTCTACAGAAAGAGCTCTAGCTGTGAGAAAGCCCAGAAAACAATGCAGCTTATTTTGTAAACTCCTCTCTGATTATCCAAACAGTACCAGGACACACACAGGCCATGATGGTCACAAAGAAAACAGTCTATAGAGGAGCTGAGAACTGTAATACATCTATATCAGTGAAAGAACAAAGATGATTGGTAGAGTTAAAATGCAGATATTGAGACTAGAAATTAAAGATGAGCAAAGCATCACATAGAAGAGAGGTAGACATCGGAAAATTCATAAGACTGCCACTAAATGCTGGAGTAACTCAGCGGGCCTGGCGACATCTCTGGAAAAAATGGATAAGTGTTCGGGTCGGGACCCTTCAGTCAGCAGAAGGGTCCATCTTTGAGAAAATGGATATGTGATGTTCTGATCAAGACCCTTCTTCATACTCAAGGGTCACAACTTGAAATGCCACCTATCCATTTTCTCCAGGGATGCTGCCTTACCCGCTGTTACTCCAGCATTTTGTGTCTTATCTTTGATGTAAACCAGCATCTGCAGTTCCTTTTCATTTAATCAGAAATTTTCATTCATCCTATCTTAGACCCTCCAAATTTACAAAGTGATTTTATATCTGTGCATCATTTACCAAAGCATGATGCATCAATCAAATCTTGCATAATATTCTATGTTTAGTTTAGTTTAGTTTAGAGAAACAACGTCGAAATAGGTCCTTTGGCCCACCAAGTCCGCGCCGACCAGTGATCACCACACACTAACATTATCCTACACACACCAATGACAATTTACAATTTTATCAAGCCAATTAGCCTACAAACCTGTATGTTTTTGGAGTGTGGGAGGAAACCGGAGCTCCCGCAGAAAACCCATACAGGTCACGGGGAGAACGTACAAACTCCGTACAGACAATACCTGTAGTCAGGATTGAACCGGGTCTCTGGCGCTGTATACAGTAACTCTACCACTGCGCCACCATGCCGCATGTGCTGCCACCGTGCCGTATGTGGATGTATATTATCCAAGAGAAACACAATATATTTCATTGTGTCTCTGGCCCATTTTATTTATTGAATAATTACATTTTTACATAGATCATTGGTTATTAGTGAGTTAACTAAATAATCTCTTATCAAAATATTCTAGTAATAAGAACATTATTCACTGAGCTGTTCAGTTAAATACACCCCATTAAATTTACTAATTGCAATTACATGGAAATTGCTGGATCAACATCTTCCAAAACTAAAATCAGGGTGAAGGCTTTGGATTGTGGTTTTTATAGGAATTTCTGTTCAAGGCAACCATTTCAAATAATTTTAATTACAGAGTCATTTTAGGAAAGTAGATTACTCTGGACAACATAAGAGGCAAATGGTCAAAAGAGAGTTTCCATTACAAAATGGAGCTTTGCAATATTACATATAGTCAAATATTAAATCCACAGCTTTCGTGAAGCAGAGTGAAGTGCAGGGTGAAGTATCGCTAAGGCAGCGTGAAGTGTAGATGGAGTCAATGGAAGGGAGAATAGTTTGCATGATGGTCTGGGCTACATCCACAACTCTCTGCAATTTCTTGCAGTCTTGGAAGGAGTTATTCCCTCTCTTCCATTTAATATTAGTTCCTATCCTCACTGCTCTCAAAGTTTCTTTGCTTTCAAAATTCAATCAAACAAATCATTGCCTGACTTTCTATCCATAGTATCTTCCTCTCAATATATCTTTCTAGACTCCTCACATCTCAAAGGGAGTGGAACAGTTAAAAACTGCATGCTTGTTATTAGATCAACTGAAGGTTAAAGTAAAAGCTTTTTAAGTTTCATTAAGAATTGGACGACCAACAATGATTGCACGGGGCCCATTAAAAGATTTGAACCGTCGAACGGTCGAACCGAAAATAGAAGTGTCACACCGGGTGCGAAGAGCACAAACAAAGCTAGGAGCCCCCACGACAGATAATAGTGAAATTTCGTGACATTTCAGCTTTGGAAGATGTTATGAAAAAAATCCAATATGGAAAGAATATGATGTTTGAGAATGACACTATTAAACTATTCAGAGATTATCCTTATGAAATCGCCAAAAAACGAGAATTGTTTTCAAAGACATGACAGATCCTGAAAGGAAATCAAAATGTCAGATATGGTGTAATGTATCTGGCCAAAATGAGGATTACCTATAAAGGTATCGAACATGCGTTTACTGACCCAGTTGCAGCATACAAACATGCTCAGGACATCGTAAAAGAGATAGCTGGCTAAGTAAATCATCACGACTGCAAGGACAAGGCTTTTTATTCCACAGATATCGGCGGAGGGGAAGCTGAGAAATATGACTTTTTAAAAGACTAAGATGGCGGAGCTCCTCCACGTGTTGGGGGTCTAGACATTTTATCTTCTTTGGAATGTGAACTCAAGGACATTCTTTGTTCCACCTCGAATGAAATACGGAACAACAAGGGTGCGGCTGAATGGAGAACTTAATACAAACGGACTTGAAAATAAACTTTTTGAATTAAAGTCTTAAAATTTTAACTCTATACTAACACAGAAACTACTGAATTAATATAGTAATAGCAATTGAATCTAATGCGAACTGTTAAAAGGGTAGAATGTAATAATGTATTATAATGATTGACCCCCCCGGGGAGGGGAAGGGGGGGCTAAATATAAGGAAATAGATTAATAACAGACTAAAAAAACGAACTTATATAATATACTGTGCTTCAGTTCCAGTTATGCTTGGGAGGAGGTGAGAAGATTCAGGCCCTTGGCAAACAGCCAGAGTCTGACTCCGGTTAACCCCTTCAACCAGCAGTTATTACTGAATGTGAAGCAAATGTAAAAACTGTTAGCATAAGTAAATGGTAGATAATCTGAAGACTTAATTAGATAAGACTTAATTAGATGTACTGTATATATATATATATATATATTGTAATTGTGATATATATAATTCGGTTTTGAATTGGCCACACCTCCCTTTTGCAAGATTTTTCAAGGAAGCGGAGCTAAATGTATATTAACAACAACGGAAGTCAACAAACTTGTATACTACCACCATTTAGGTGGATAATTTGTTACAGTGTCGTTATTTTTAGACACTGTAATATCACTTAAAATTATTTATTTTTTTGTCACTCGTCCAGTGACTGCTGTGAAAGGACAGCTGACAACATGGGAAAGTCCATGTGACAGCTTGGAGAGACAGCTGACAGGAGGGAACAGACCCCACTGGGGCCGTCATGGGCTAGCTACCCATGACAGCAGTCCCCAACGCTGTTTCAGCTAGTTGGAGACACCCGCTAAATGCTACTAAAAGTAAAATAAAGAGAATACCCCTAGAGCCTGCGAGAGCGGGGGCGGAAGATGGCTCACCGATTGATAACACGGTTACAGACCCAGGAACGGAAACGACTACTGACAAGGAGAGCATGGCACATGAGACATCCACAACAGCTGCGGGACACAAACTTCAGGTGTGCATCTGTGGTTGGGAGAAATTAACATCAGTGAAGGGCTTGAAGATCCACCAAGGGAAGAAAAAGTGCTTGAGAGAGCAGAAACATGGGCCTCGCATTGACCAGTACTTCTTACGAAGCAACCAGTCAAATCAGTCGAGTGAAGCACAGCGACGGGACACAAACCAAAGTTCGCAGAGCATCAGCACCCATGTCACTGAAGAGGGTGATACAAGCACAGAAATGCCGGTGGAGGAGCCCACGCAACAACTACAAAGACCTCCATTGGAGGGAAAGATCAAAGGGCACAAACCTGGAGTGAAATGGCCCAAGGCTGTTGAAAAGAAAGAGTGGGAGACGGTCAACAGTGACCTTATACATATCATGGAGCAACAAGCGGGCACAGCAGTGGAAAAGCTTGAAAGGATGGGCAACACAATCTACAGCTATGGAGAAGAACGGTTTGGGGTGAGTAAAGGGAGAGGTGGAAAGAAATTACCAACACCAATCAAGTCCAGGAGGCAGCAGGAGATCGAGAGGCTAATCAGAGAGAGGAGACAGTTGAAAAAGCAATGGAAAAAAAAAGCAACTGACGCAGAGAGAGAAGGTCTCATGCTACTCCAAGAGGACATCAAGAACCGATTGGCAACCTTGCGAAAAGCAGAGAACTTGAGGAAACTTCGCAAGAAGAAAGAACACACAAGAACACGGTTCTATAAAAACCCTTTCAAGTTCATCAAAGACCTCTTCGCAAAGGAAAAAAGTGGAACTTTGAAAACATCAAAACAGGAATTGGAGGAACACCTGGAAAAGGCCCACAAAGACACGAAAAGGCATGAGCAGTTGGTCATCCCACATGACATCCCGCCTATTCAACCACCTGAATTCAACATGGACATCAGCCCTCCGAGATGGAAAGAGGTGGAGAACACGGTCCGGCGAGCAAGAGCAGCATCAGCTCCGGGGCCAAACGGAGTACCATACAAGCTCTATAAGAACGCACCGGATGTGTTACGCTTTCTATGGAAGCTCATGAGGGTGTTGTGGAAGAAGCAAACAATACCTAAGGCATGGCGAAGGGCCGGCGGCGTGCTAATACCTAAAGAAAAGGATTCGTCAGACATCAGCCAATTCCGGCCAATATGTCTCCTCAACGTCGAGGGAAAAATCTTTTTTAGCATTGTATCACAAAGGCTGTCCACCTATCTGGTAACAAACAAGTACATTGATACATCTGTACAGAAAGCAGGAATTCCAGGATTTTCGGGCTGCTTGGAGCATACAAGCATGATCTGGCACCAGATCCAAGCAGCTAAGAAGGACAAGAGAGACCTACATGTGATCTTCCTCGATCTGGCCAATGCATTTGGTTCAGTTCCCCATGAACTCCTTTGGGAATCTTTTGCCTTTTTCCATGTACCAGAGCTCATCACCACACTGGTCAAGAAATATTACCAAGACCTGCAGCTGTGCTTCACAACAGCTGACTTCAGTACAACATGGCAGCGCTTGGAAGTAGGCATGATGGCAGGCTGCACAGTCTCACCCTTGGCCTTTACAATGGCCATGGAAGTCATCATCAGGGCCTCAAAATGGGTGGTGGGCGGTGAACGAACCAGGGCTGGGCTCCGTCTGCCACCCATCAGGGCATACATGGACGACATGACAACAATAACCACTACTGCAGCATGCACCAAGCGGCTACTTGGAAAGCTGCAGAAGAACATCAAGTGGGCCCGAATGAAAATCAAACCAAGTAAATCTCGAAGCATCTCCATAGTCAAGGGGGTGCTTAGAGACACAAGGTTCTGTATCGGTGCCGACCCAATACCAACAGTGTCTGAGCAGCCAGTTAAAATCCTGGGAAGATGGTATAACGCAAGTCTCAAGGACAACTAAGGCAAGAAATTGTCAATGGACTGGAGAACATCAATCAGACCCTACTGCCTGGGAAACTGAAGCTCTGGTGCCTACAGTTTGGACTCCTTCCTCGGACAATGTGGCCACTGACCGTTTATGAAGCCCCAATAACAACTGTGGAGAAGATGGAGCGAACCATAACTTCATACGTGAAGAAATGGCTCGGTGTCCCACGATGTCCAACTAACATCGGCCTCTATGGCAAAGGGGTCCTGGAACTACCTCTCACTAGTCTAACAGAGGAATATACGTGTTCTAAAGTAAGACTCCAGATGACACTGAGGGACTCTAGAGACAAGATCATCAGTGCTGTTGCGCCGCCCCTAGCAACTGGCCGGAAGTGGACACCATCTGATGCAGTACAGCAAGCTTCATCAGCCCTGAGGCACAAAGACATAGTGGGGCAAGTCCAGCAGGGAAGAGGAGGCTTTGGCCTTACGACAAGTAAACCAACTTGGCGAAAGGCCACAACATCAGAGCGGAGGACGTTGGTGGTTGAGGAGGTGCGGCGACAGGAGGAGGCCGCAAGAAGTGAAAAGGCGGTCTCTCTTGCCAAGCAGGGGCAATGGATGCAGTGGGAAGGTGTGGAGCGGAGGAAGATCAGCTGGAAAGAACTATGGGAAATGGAAGCAAGCAAGATCAGCTTCATCATCAGAGCGACATATGACGTGCTTCCATCACCAAAGAACCTCCATCAGTGGTACGGCGAGGATCCAACCTGTGCCATCTGCCCAACTCCAGCGACCCTCAAACACATCATGGTAGGCTGCAAGACCAGTCTCAAGCAAGGGAGATACACGTGGCGGCATAATCAGGTACTAAAAAGCCTGGCATCAGCCCTTGAGAACAGGCGGTGTGCGACCAACTCCTTGCCTCCGAGAGCAAGCAACCCCCCTCCCCTAAGGGTAATAACCTTTGTCCGAGAAGGACAGAAAACTTCTAAACTTCCTTCCACCAGATCAGAAGAAGGAAGCCAATGCAGGGCCCGTGACTGGAGGATGCTGGCGGACATCGGCCGACAACTAATTTTTCCACCTGAAATTGCTTCCACCACCCTCAGGCCAGACTTGGTGTTCTGGTCCCCTTCACAGAAGACTGCTTACATCATAGAGCTCACAGTTCCATGGGAGAACTCTGTTGAGGAGGCCTATGAGCGTAAGAAGCTGCGCTACGCAGAGCTTGCAGCAGAGCCAACGCAGCGTGGCTGGAACACCAAAGTCTATCCAGTTGAAGTGGGATGCAGAGGATTTGTTGCGTCATCTACCATCAGACTGCTGAAGGAGCTTGGAATCCACGGTCAGGCTCTGCGGAATATCATAAGATCACTCTCAGAGGCGGCTGAAAGAAGCAGCCGGTGGATTTGGCTCAAGCGGAAAGACCCATGCTGGGCCCCAAGTATGTCGGGGTGAATCTTTGGGACGGTTTGACACGGGACATGCGCTGAGGGTTGATCATCCTGCAGCGGGCCGCCCTTGTGGAGGGTGTATAGTGTTAAAAGGCCAAAACACCCAGTGATGCAAGGGTACACTACTGATGATGTGTCCTGTGCCCAACTGTCCTGAAGGTTACCTCCCCCCCACCCCCCCCCCCCCCGATGTTGAGCGTCTACCACTCTCAACAATCAACGAATGTCGTGAAATGCTCCCCACCTATTGGCACAAGGGACTTCTTAACATCTTGTCCTGTGTATTTGATTCTGTATATATATATATATATTGTAATTGTGATATATATAATTCGGTTTTGAATTGGCCACACCTCCCTTTTGCAAGATTTTTCAAGGGAGCGGAGCTAAATGTATATTAACAACAACGGAAGTCAACAAACTTGTAACTACCACCATTAGGTGGATAATTTGTTACAGTGTCGTTATTTTTAGACACTGTAATATCACTTAAATTTTTTTTTTTTTTTGTCACAATATCTCACACTTTTTTGTCTTTTTGTTTAAGGACAACTTTAAAATGGATGTACCCACAGAATTTAATAGTCGCAAATGCTCCCCCAGCACCCAGAGACCTGAGGTATTGGTATTGGTTGCACCGTATGACTCAAAGGTATTAAAATAATTTAAAATGCAAGACGATAAACAAAAGAAACTAGGAGGAATCACATTTTGCAGTTGGAACATAAGGGGTGCTAACGAACCTATTAAAAGGGGTAAGATTGAAATCACTCGTCAGACATAATTTTCTTACAAGAAACACATCTGAAATCGCAAGCTCAGATTAGATTGAAGGCAAATTGGATAGGTCAAACATATCAATCTTCATATATCTCTAAATCTAGAGCTACGGCAATTATTATTCATAAAGGTATACCATTTAAATCAAAGAATATCATAATAGATAAGGAAGGGAGATATCTCATAGTTACCGGAGAGATTCATGCTACTCCAATCACCATGGTAAATATTTATGTGCCTAATTTTGATAATCCCCAATTTTTTAATAAAATCCTGAATATAATCTCAGAGTTTAATTATCAAAACGTGATAATTGGGGGAGACTTTAATTGCGTTTTAGATCCATACCTGGATAAATCTACACAACAAAAGAGGGGTAACATAAAATCTAAAACTAGTGAACTAAATACATACATAAAAAACACAAATACAACAGATGTTTGGAGGATCGCTAACCCAGCTGGAAGGGAATACTCGTTTTATTCAACGGTACACAAAACTTATTCACATATTGACTATTTTTTAGTGGACACAAAATTAATTCCCTACACAATTAACCCAAAATATCACAACAGCATTATTTCTGACCACTCCCCGTTAACTTTTGTTTTTAAACTTGAAGGAATGCCTAATAAAAAATCGTTTTGGAGGTTTAATCCTCAAATTCTAAATGATCCACAAGGTGGTATATATTTAAAACAACAGATGGAACTTTTTTTCGAGACCAAAGACACCCCAGATATTTCACCCGCTTTACTATGGGAATCTTTTAAAGCATTTATCAGAGGATCTATAATTTCATATCAAGCTTTTCAAAATAAAAAGATTAAGAATGAACAAAGGCAGTTAGAAGAACAAATTAGACAATTGGATCTTGATAACGCTAAAGAGCCAACTATAGATAAACATAATAAAATAACAATATTGAAATTTAAATTAAGTAAAATATTATCAGCAAAAGTTATAAGATTATTTCAAATTACAAAACAAGAAAATTTTGAATTCGGGGATAAACCACATAAACTTCTAGCACGTCAACTGAAAAAACGGGAAAAAGATCATACGATTTTAAAGATTAAATCAGATAAAGGTGAATTGTTAACACTACCTAATGATATTAATACAAGATTTGCTCAATTTTATCAACATTTATATACATCTAAAACTTCAGCAGACAGTACTAAAGTTATAGAGTTCTTGGATAACTGTAATCTCCCAAAACTTAACCTGATCGAACAAGAGGAATTAGGAGCACAAATCTCAATTAAGGAAATAGAAGAAACAATAAACTCACTAAAGAATGGAAAAACACCAGGACCAGATGGATTTAGTAATGAATTTTATAAAAGATTTTATGATAATTACACCACGTTTACATAAAATGTATACATATGCTTTCAAAGAACAAACATTACCAGAAACACTAGCGGAATCAACGATTACACTTATACCTAAAAAAGATAAAGATTTAGAAGACCCTGGCTCATACAGAGCCATTGCGCTGTTAAATACAGATAACAAAATATTAGCAAAAACATTAGCTAGAAGATTAAGTAAATATGTTAGTAAATTAATAAATGCGGATCAAACGGGGTTTATACCCAAGAGATACTCATGCAATAATCTGAGACGTCTGTTTAACATAATGCATTCATATATAACTGAAGAACAAGACTTATCAATTATTTCATTGGACGCAGAAAAAGCATTCGACCAAGTGGAATGGGACTACCTCGTTAAAGTATTGTAAACATTTCAAATGGGAGAGAATTTTATCTCATGGGTAAAACTATTATATGACAGGCCCACTGCTAGAATATTAACTAATAACATGTTGTCCCCGAAATTTCAATTATCCAGGGGCAATAGACAGGGATGCTCACTATCACCTCTGGGGTCAAGGAAAGAGCGTTCACGCCGCGGCCCTGTTTCCATTAAATCTTTCCACCACCACGCACAAGAAGCACAAGAAGCGACAAGACAGACACCATTGTATGCAGATGCAGAGAAGTGTGTTCAGCTCTGGTTGAACAACTTCTAATCTTGTGTGAGGACTCGATAAGAAGAAGAGACTATCACCTCTGCTATTTGCTCTTGTAATAGAACCTCTAGCTGAAAGCATTAGAACACATCCGAATATCCATGGCTATAATACAAAATACTCAAATAATAAAATATCATTATACGCAGATGATGTACTACATCACAAAATCACAAATCAGTATACCAAATATATTAAATCTAATAGAGGAATTTGGATCCTTTTCAGGATATAGAATAAATTGGAATAAAAGTGAAATTATAACGATAAAACCTCAAGATTCAACACACCTGTTAAAATTCCCTTTTAAAATTGCTACAGAAAAATTTAAATATTTGGGAATTGAAATTACCAGAAAATATAAATCTTTATTTAATGCAAACTATATGCCACTACTATATGACACTTCCGATGTCTTTAATAGGCTGAATAAATGCTATAAAAATGATCTTTCTACCACAAATTTTATATCTATTCCAATCAATACCAATATATTTACCTAAAAAGTTAAAATAAAACTGGATTCTGATATCACAACTTTTATTTGGGACTATAAATCCCATAGAATTCAAAGAAGACGTTTGTGCAAACCTAAAGAATTTGGTGGACTAACACTCCCTAATTTTTTGTATTATTATTGGGCAGCAAATGTCAAAAATGTGATTCACCTGTTGGATAACTCTGCCCAACGAGTGGATTGGATAGTAATGGAGAGAGAGGATTGCTCCCCTTGTAATATAGGAGCGATCCTTCTCTCACCAATAAAACTGAATAATACAATATACAGTAAAAATCCAATTATTCATAGTACAATTAGAATTTGGAAACAAATAAAATTAACCCTAAAATTAAGAAACCTATCGCTTCTCTCTCCCATAGTTAATAATCCATCGTTTAAACCATCCACTATTGATAAATCATTACACATTGGGAAAGAATAGGAATTAAAACGTTTGGAGACGTATGAAAATGGAAATTTTTTATCATTCCAACAACTACAACTTAAATACAATCTGAGAAGTAACCAATATTTTAAATATTTTCAAATCCGTGATTATTTGAAAAAATATACACAAGAATATCAAAATTTGTCTCCTGACCTTTTAGACGAAGCAATGAATATAAAGGCGGACTCAACTAACTTAATATCATACTTGTATAATATCATCCTAAATATAGAAATACCATCATCCGATAGAATTAGAAGAGATTGGGAACAAGAACTAGCTATAAAAATCTCGAAAGAGAGTTGGGATAAACACTTGCTATATGTGCACAAATGCTCAATCAATGTAAGACATATTCTAATCCAATTCAAAACCTTACATAGACTATATTACTCAAAAACTAAAATAAGTAATTTTTTTCCAAATGTCTCCCCCATCTGTGATAAATGTCTATCCCAAGAAGCAACTATAGCACATTCCTTTGTTTTTTGTATAAAAATCCAAAATTTTTGGAATGAAATCTTTGAAATTTTTACAAAATTATTTAAAATAAAACTGAAACCGAACGCAGAATTGATTATTTTTGGAACAATGGAAGCCAGCTTTGAGCTGACTTCGTTCCAAAAGAGTCTCCTTAATTACGGCTTAATAATGGCAAAAAAACGTATACTTAAATTCTGGAAAAACGCTCCCACACCAACGATAAAAATGTGGATTTCAAATATGTCTGAAATGTTACACCTCGAAGACATGAGATTCCTCCTAGCAGGCAAATCAGACCATTTCCAAAAGATTTGGTCTCCATTTATCGACTTATTACAAGCATAGGGTGCAACATAACTTTGAAAATAAATGGTTTCAGGACCTGGTGAGGGGTGTGTAAAGATACGAAGTAGGTACATCCCTTTTATCTTATCTTATCTTATATCTTCTGTTTTCTATTTTTCTCTTTTTTTCCCTTTGGTTTTCTTTTTTACTCTTTCTCGTGTTTTACGTTTCTACGGGTTTCTTCTGATCACTCTTTCACGCACTTACTATCTTATCTAACTCTCTCTATTCTTCTTCTTTTTAAAGTTTAAAATAAGAAGTGGTACAAGAAATGTATTATGTTATTTTTGGCTTATATGTAAGCTAAAAATGAAAAATGTACATTACTTCTAATAAATAAAATATTTAAAAAAAAAGAAACATAGAAACATAGAAAATAGGTGCAGGAGTAGGCCATTCGGCCCTTCGAGCCTGCACCGCCATTCAATATGATCATGGCTGATCATCCAACTCAGTATCCTGTATCTGCCTTCTCTCCATACCCCGTGATCCCTTTAGCCACAAGGGCCACATCTAACTCCCTCTTAAATATAGCCAATGAACTGGCCTCAACTACCTTCTGTGGCAGAAACTTCCAGAGATTCACCACTCTCTGTGTGAAAAATGTTTTTCTCATCTCGGTCCTAAAAGACTTCCCCCTTATCCTTAAACTGTGACCCCTTGTTCTGGACTTCCCCAACATCGGGAACAATCTTCCTGCATCTAGCCTGTCCAACCCCTTAAGAATTTTGTAAGTTTCTATAAAAGAAAAAAAAGATGAAAAAAAAAAAGATTCTCAAGGGCAGGTTGATAGGACTCTCGGTCAATGACAGTGCAGTGTCTGTCGGCTTTTTGTGTTGCTACTTACATAAACAAAGAACTAAAGGTTCCTTAGAACCTTAGAACTTCCTTTATTGTAAGCAGCAACTTAGCTAGACATAATTGGCTGGTACAATAATGTATCAAGGTCACACCATGTGGCATTCTCAATACTTCGAAGTACACTTACACTTAAAATACATGAAATTGCTTGTGCTTTATCAGGTAAATAAACCCTCATAAACCATCAACTGTTTGCATAAATTATGTTTTACAACAGGTTAACTACTATTTACATTTTGTATTCACTGTTAGCAGTTTAACTGATTATAAATTCAATCCAGCTCCTGATCTTGACTTTTGAGCTCTTTTTAATGGAAAAGGTGGATATGCCATCCCTGAAATGTCTGTTCTAGGTAAACGCGAATCTGTTGGATGATCTCATCTGGACTTTGGTCACCCAACGTCTCCAGCTCCCACCCGGTCCTGCCGACAGAGAGCCTTCAGGCGGGTCCCCCCGACTGAGAGTCTTCAAGCGGGCCCCCCCCCCCCGACCGACGAACCTTCAGATGGGCTCTGTGGCTGTGGCACCTCGGGAAGGCCGCATGTCTGGCTGAGTTGCTGCTTACTATAAAGGAAGTTCTAAGGATAGTGCTACCTTTAGTTATTCGTTTATGTAAGTAGCAACACAAAAAAAGCCTACAAACACTACAGTTCAGTTCAGTTCAGTTTAGTTTATTGCCACGTGTACCGTGAAAGACTTTTGTTGAGTGCTAACCAGTCAGCGGAAGATGTCACTGTCACTCACAAAGAGTCCTTTTAACCTGTCCCATGATCAATGTCCTGCATCACAGGATTGACAATGTAACTCAAATCCCTGCCAACATCTTGTACACCACATTCCCTGTCACAAAAGACTTACAGTAACAGACTCATACACCACGTCATTTGTCCCACCACATCCTAGAGACCCATCCGTAATTAATTCCATCTTCCCAGAACTTGCCCCATAGCCTTCAATGCAGTGGGTGATCTAAATACTCATCAAGATGTCACTTAAGTGCTGTCATCTTAAATTTGTACCTTATCCAAATAGTAACACCCAGAAAACCTAAAGGTACCGCTAGGGGCGCCGCATTGAAGGCGCCTCTGCCTACAGTCTGTCCGTTTTTTTCCATCTTTTTTTAAAATTTCAGTTTGTCTAACCAGTTTGTTTTGGGATTCTTTAGTTTTTCTATGTTGGGGAGGGGGGAGGGTAAGGGGGAAACCGTTTCCCAGTCACTTCCTGGCGAGGATGCGACTATTTCTCCTCGTCCTCGCCTCCCTCCTCACGGCCTACCACTGGATCTGAGCGGCCTTTCCTACCGGAGACCGGTGACCGGATCAGAGCTTCGGCAGCGGCAGCACGGCGCTGGATTCACCGCGGAGCTGCCGATACCTGCCTGGATCGCTGTTTGAAGCTCCGGAGTGTTGGGCCTGCAGCGTCGACATCACAGAGTTGTAGTTCGCGGAGCTCCCAGGGCGGGGTGGCGCTGAGCAACATCGCGGAGTCCCTGGGGCCCTTTATCGAGGGCCGCCAGCGTGAATCTCCGCCCGGCGCGGCCTGGGGATGTTGGGAGCCACGGACTCCGGTGGGAAGCGGCCGATTTGGAGCTCCAAGCAGCTGAGATTGGCCTCTCGTTCCGATGTCGGAGAGCCAACATCCCGGCGAGCGGGCCTGAGCGGCGGCCTGCCCGTAGCGGCGACTGCGGAGGGCTCTGGAGGACCCGACCATGGGTGAACATCAGGAACATTAGAGTAAGATGACTGACTTTGGTGCCTTCTCTCACAGTGGGAAACTTTGATTCTGCTGTGTGGGGATGTTTGATGTTCAACTCTATCGTGTGTTGTGTTCTTTATTTTTATTGTATGGCTGTATGGTGACCACACATTTCACTGTGTCAACTGGCACATGTGACAAATAAATGTATCTTCTATCTTGTATCTTGTATGATGATAATTACAGTGCAGAGATAAGAAAATAGGTTTCTGTAAATTTCTATATCCCAGGTTTAAAGGGAAATGGGCGGCACATTCCAACCTTTGATCCCGGGGTGGGGGTGTCTCCTTGCTGACCTTGAGGGCGCAGAAGGAAAGAACCTGCAGTTCCTCTTAGCATTTACTATGAACCCAACATGTCTACTTTGCAGATAGACACAAAATGCTGGAGTAACTCAGCAGGACAGGCAGCAGCTCTGGAGAGAAGGAATGGGTGACATTTCAGCTGAAGAAGGGTCACGACCCAAAACGTAACCCATTCCTTTGCTCATTAGATGCTGCCTGTCCCACTGAGTTACACCAGCATTTGATGTCTATCTTCGGTTTAAACCAGCACCTGCAATTCCTACCTACACATGTTTACGTTGCACTTTGCCTTCCTTCTCGATTAGGTTGCTCTTTATCTCTGACTTCCTTTCTCCTTCTTGTCGATTATTCTCACATGCACTCCCCCACTCTGCCCTCCCAACTTTCTGTCTCCCTTCAAATGTGTTGTTCGCATTCTATCTCAAGTTTGTATTCCATTCTGAAAATTAAGAAATAATTATAGATGCTAGAATTCAGAAATTAAAACAGAAAATGCTGTAGAAACTCAAGACGTCATGAAGGATCTATGATAAGAGAAGCAAAGCAAACATTTTCTGCTTATAAGATTAATACTTCGCTTTAGACTTTAAAGATACAGTACGAAACAGGACCTCCAGCCCACTGGGTCCATATCGACCAGCGATAACCTCGTACACTACCACTATCCTGCACACTGGGTGCAATTTATAATTTTGCCAAAGCCAATTAACCTACAAACCTATACGCCTTTGGAATGTGGGAGGAAGCCAGAGCACCGGGGTTACAGGGAGAACATACAAACTCAGTACCGACAGCAGCCATAGACAGGATCAAACCCGGGTCTTTGGCACTGTGCAACAGCAACTCTACCGCTGTGCCACTGTGCTGCCTGTCTTTTCAAAGATACGATCTGACCAACTGAATGTTTTCATATAATATTGCCGTTTTTATTGTTTTATTTCTCCATTCTCTACTTTGTGTGAATCCCACAATTTTCTTTTCTCATTCTCCCTTTTCTTTTCTCATTCTCCCTTCATATTCCATCTGTTCTTTCTCTCTCTTTCTATCCCTGTTTCCCTCTCTCTCTCTATCTCTCTCTCTCTCCCTCTTATTCTGTCCTTCCCAAGGTTTGTGAGAGTTGTTTTCTTTCCTTTTGAGGTTTTTTTTCACTCTGTTTGTGTTTATTTCCCTTCCAATTATTCCATCAGGACCCATGGAGTTTGTAATGCAATTTTCACTGGTCCCAATTCAGTCGTACTCATAACTGGCTGGGAAGCAAAGCTATGAAAATAATGGGCAGGCTGCCTTGAGAACCTTGACAATGCAAGTTGTTTGCAAACTAAGGTGCACAGAATTACAAGTTATGAGAATACAGTGTTTAAACAATCTTTCCTGTTGAATCTATTGTGCCAGTAGGAAAAGGAACCCTACACAAGTTGGTTCCCCACAAGACAGAAATGTGTAAAATTAGCGCTGTAGCATTAGTCTGCGGCTGCAGTTTGAGAATTGATTGCATGCCTGTAGGCAGGAGAGTGTCGGCAATGGATTTAGATCTTCTCGAAGACTTGTCAACGGCAGAAGTAGTGACGAGCAGTTCTTTTCTCCCCAGTAACGATGAGTAGTTCTTTTCTCCCCAGTGAATAGTGCAAAAGATTGCCAGCTCATCTGACCCAGGCAGACATGCAGCTTTGCTCAAATGATGTCTGAGCAGCTCTGGCTGTGGCAGGATTTACTGCGTACACAAATACAGGATGTCCTCCGTCAATCACCTGCATTCATTTTGAATAAGTAGAAATATTTTCCATGCCTTCTCATTAAACTTTAGACTTTAGAGATACAGCCAATTAATCTACAAACTTGTTCGTCTTAGGAGTGAGGGTGGAAACCGGAACACTCGGAGAAAAGCCACGTGGTCACGGGGAGAATGTACAAACTTTGTACAGACAGCATCCGTAGTCAGGATGTAATTCCGTTCTCTGGCACTGTAAGGTAGCAACTCTACCACTGTGCAGCCTTGTGCTGCATTTTAAGATTGCAAATAACAGTGTGGCTGCAAAAACATCGATTTATTTGATAATTAAAGAATCTGTTGCTTTTACATTCAATTGAGCCATGTTGAAACCTATTCATTGAAAAAGTGTCGCACCACCATCATGAAGCCACAAGTGCATGTGCATTATAACTAGCTGTTGTGGTGCAAGCAAACGTAAGGGGTTCTGAGGCCTTCTTTTCAAATTTTTCATACAGCCGCGTCCAATATTAAAATGCATTGAAGCCAACACTGGGGCAGCTATATTCAGGAAACCAGATCCATCTGCTGTTCGACTGGTGGTTAAACTGACCACTGAAAGTTACCATCACTTAATTCAAACGAAAAGCAAGATTTACAGAGGTGTGCCTCAAAAGCCCACGTTATTACTCAAAATCCATATCTCATCCTTCAATCTGACACCACAATCCCATTCCTCCAACATCATCCTGAGGATCAGATCATCCACATCCATCCTAATAGGTAGGGTGTTGACATGGATAGAAAATTGGTTGGCAGACAGGAAGCAAAGAGTAGGAGTGAACGGGTCCTTTTCAGAATGGCAGGCAATGGCGAGTAGAGTGACGCAAGGCTCGGTGTTGGGGCCGAATCTGTTTACCATATATATTAATGATTTGTAAGAGGGAATTAGGAGCAACACTAGCAAGTTTGCGGATGACACAAAGCTGGGTGGCAGTGTGAACTGTGAAGAGGATGTTACGAGGTTGCAGGGTGACCTGGACAGGTTGAGTGAGTGGGCAGTTGCATGGCAGATGCAGTATAATATAGATAAATGTGTGGCAAAAACAAGGGGGCAGATTATTATCTCAATGGGGTTAGGTTAGGTAAGGGGGAGGTGCAGCGAGACCTGGGTGTCCTTGTACACCAGTCACTGAAAGTTGGCGTGCAGGTACAGCAGGCAGTGAAGAAAGCTAATGGAATGTTGGCCTTCATAACAAGAGGATTTCAGTATAGGAGTAAAGAGGTTCTTCTGCAGCTGTATAAGGCTCTGGTGAGACCACATCTGGAGCATTGTATACAGTTTTGGTCTCCAAATTTGGGGAAGGACATCATTGTGATTGAGGCAGTGCAGCGTAGGTTCACGAGATTGATCCCTGGGATGGCAGGACTGTCATATGAGGAAAGATTGAAAAGACTAGGCTTGTATTCACTGGAGTTTAGAAGGATGAGGGGGATCTTATAGAAACATATAAAATTATAAAATTACTGGACAAGCTAGATGCAGGAAAATGTTCCCAATGTTGGGTGAGTCCAGAACCAGGGGCCACAGTCTTAGAATAAAGGGGAAGCCATTTAAGACTGAGGTGAGAAAAAAATGTTTTCACCCAGAGAGTTGTGAATTTTGGAATTCCCTGCCACAGAGGGCAGTGGAGGCGAAGTCACTGGATGCATTTAAGAGAGTGTTAGATAGAGCTCTAGGGGCTAATGTATTCAAGGGATATGGGGAGAAGGGAGGCACGGGTTATTGATTGGGGACAATCAGCCATGTTCACAATGAATGGCAGTGCTGCTCAAAGGGCCGAATGGCCTCCTCCTGCACATATTTTCTATGTTTCTATGTTTCTATGTTTCTAATAGCCCTGAATCAATTAAGGCTGATGCTCAAATTTGTTTGCCTTATGAGTGGGTTAGCAACTAGAGTTATTCAATGTGCTGTTAAGGTGCATTATTTTGCAGATGCTTTCTTCTTGGGTTGGATATGGAAGAGATTACAAACACTTGTTTGGACACAAGGAACTGCAGATGGTGGAATCACAGCTCTTTTCTTCTTCTCGCAGCCTTTTATTTCCTTTTTATCTCTGATCTCTGTCCACATCATCTGCCAATCCTTCCATCTCTTTCCAGGCTTTGCCCAGCCACCACCTCTCTTTCAGCTTCCTGCTCCCTACTGCAGTCTGAAGAAGGGTCCCGACCCAAAACATCACCTATTCATGTCCTCCAAATATCTGCCCAACTCACTGAGATACTTTGGCACGTTGTGCTTTGTGCTTTTTTGCTTATAAACATATGGGTGTGAGTAAGTAACAAGGAACTGCAGATAGAGTCATAGAGTAAAGGAGTCATATAGCATGTAAACAGGCCTTTCAGCCCAACCTGCCCACATTGACCAACATGTCCCATCTACTTTAGTCCCACCTCTCCACATTTGGCCCATAACCACCAAAACCTGTCCTATCCATGTATCTGTGCAATTGTCTCTTAAATTTTATGATAGTTCATGCCTCAATTACATCCTCCAGCAGCTCGTTCCATGTACCAACCACTCTTTGTATGCCTCAGGTTCCTATTAAATCTTTTTCCCCTCACTTTAATGTAGGAATCTTGTGTGGGCCACAAAGTGCTGGAGTAACACAGGGTTGGCTTGGCTCTGGTCAGGTCTGTTTTTTTAAATGTTACACTTGATCATATTTCTATTTAAAGTCTGATCTTAGCATGAAAGAGTTCCCACGGTATAAGCTAGTGTACTGATTGTCAGATTGGGAACTGAATCATGTATTGAATACTGTGAAGGTCTATGTAGATTTGTTTCATTCAAGAGTTCTGCTGATTGTTCAGCCACATTAAAAATGAGATTCTGAATCTTCTATGTTCATTGCTATCCAAGGTTTTCTTTGCTTTGCTGTGTCACTCTGAAGCTAAAAATAAATCTTCCGACTAGTTTTAGACAGGTTATTAAACCCTGTCAATGTGACTTTTTCCATCTTTCAATGGAGGCAGAAGAACCACATAATAGTCAAGTTGCCCCGCACATCCCCTTTCAACTTTGCCCCTCTCACCTTCAAACTAAGCCCTCTCGTCTTTGACATTTCCACTCTGAGGAAATAGGTTCAGACTGTCTATCCTATCTATGACTCTCACAGTTTTATATACTTCTATCATGTCTCACCTCAACCTCCAGAGAAAAGAATCCAAGTTTGTCTAACCTCTCCTATGCTAATCTGCTTCAAGTGATTCAATTGAATCTCACTCCCATACACAAATTAAACTTTGGATCCGAGCAAGCAATTACTTTTCCTAACATCATTGCAAAAATAGGCTGCTAATGGTATTTATTGAATTACTTAGTTACCCAGCAGGAAAGAAAAGATTAAAATGTCTTCAAACCTTTCAGCGCTGCACTATCAGCTGGGGTAAGCTTTGGCTAGCAATGTACAATTTTATGAATGGCTTTACAAATAAAACACAATTATAAATCAATAAACAAGTATTCAGCAATTCTTCTGGGAAATTAGTTTTTGCTCTTAGAGTAATTGAGTTTGCAATTTTGATGCCGAGGCCCAAAGGTTCCTGTAGATTTGAGATCAAGAATATGGTGCAAATATCAAATTCTCAACTTGAAAATATTTTTGTTCATTCAAATCATTTACAAATGGGAAAGCGCTGCTAAAATATTAGTCACAAGGACGTTCAAAATCTGATACTAGTTTTGAAAGTTAATAGCCTGGTAATTAAAAATCACCTCAGCAGAATGTTATTTACAGCACCAGAGACGGGTTCAATCCTGACCTTGAGTGCGGTCTGTGTGGAGTTTGCACATTTGCCCTGTGTCCACATGGGTTTTCACCAGGGTGCACTGGTTTTAATCCATATCCCAAAGACGTGCAGGTTTGTAAGTTCTGTGTCCCCCTAGTGTAGGTTGTGAAAGGTGAAAACATAGAACTATTATGAATAGGTGATTGATGATTGGCGTGGACTTGGTGGGCCAAAGGGCCTGTTTCTACGTTGTATCTTTAAACTAAATTGAACTACAATTTTAATTTAGGAGTTACATGAGTGACTACGTGAAGAACCCGCCAGCCCACATGCGCGTCATATCGTCTAACGCATGGCGCAACGACTGGCTGGGGGCGAGCTGCTCACCAGCGGTCAAACCTGAAGGTAAGTTTTTTCAACTTTTTTCCAGGTCTGTTTCTCCTTGCAGGAAGCTCTTTACAGAGTTCCTGCTGGAGACGTTCCGGGCCCACCCCCGAAGCAGCGTCAGTACAATGCCTATACCCCAAATCTCAGACGCGCATGCTTGCTGGCGGGTTCTCTCTACGTTGTATCTTTAAACTAAATTGAACTACAATTTATACCACATACCACAAAATGTAACTGAACATTTTTCAATGTCTCAAAAGTTTTTCTGCGAAAATAGGCGAATTGTCTCGATACTGATCTTTTTTCAAAATGTTTGAATTCACTATTGTTGAGCTACTTTGTTGAATTTATTTTAAAAAATAGTATTCAAACCATAACAAAAGCTTCTAACTTCCTTTGTGTGTGGAAGAATCGAGGTTTTGACTGTTGATACCTTGAAAATAGAATATAGAATAGTGCAGTGCAGTGCAGGAACAGGCCTTCGACACACAATGTCTGTGCTAAACATGTTGCCATATTTAACCATCTTTATCCAAAAGCCTTTTAAATGCCATTGTTGTATCCGCCACTTCAACCACCCTGGCACCAGGTTCCATGCGCCCACCACCCTCTGTGGAAAAACTTGCCCCACACATGTCCTTTAAATTTTCCCCCTCTGACAAAGCTATGCCCTCTATTCTTTGATATTACACCCTGGGAAAAAAGTTCTGACTATCTACCCTATCTGTGCCTCTCGTAATTTCATATCTGTCTGTCAGATCTCCTCCCAACTGCTGATGCTGCAGAGAATACAATCCTACTTTGGCCAACCTTTTCTTATAGTTAATACAATCTTATCCAGGCAGTATTCTGGTAAACCTCTTCTCCACCATCTCCAAAGCCTCCACATCCTTCCTGTAATGTAGCAACAAGAACAGCACACAATACCCCAAATGCAGCTCAACCAATGTTTTATTAAGCTGAAACATGACTGCCTGACACTTATAGTCAATGTCATAACCAATGAAGGCAAGCCTCTTGAACACACTTGTGTTGCCACTTTCATGGAACTATGGACTTGGACCCCAAAACTATTTCAATGCTATTCAGCATCTTGTAATTATCTGTATACTTTCCCCTTACATTTGACCTCCCGAAGTGCAACACAACACACTTGCTTAAGGACGGGGGGGGGGGGGGGGACACACACACACACACACACACACACACGCACGCACGCACGCACGCACGCACACACACACACACACACACACACACACACACACACACACACACACACACACACACACACACACACACACACACACACACACGCACACACACACACACACACACACACACACACACACACAGAGAGAGCAAAGGCCAGGGAAAGTGGGGAGCGCTGTCTGAAATTCACACCCGCGATGATCAGGAAGGTAAAAGACAGCTAGCACAGTTACGGTAAGTCCTTTAGAGAGCGCGGAGAGGGGGGGAGGGGAGAGAAGGGGAGATAAGGGGAGAGAAGGGAGGGAGAAGGAGTGGAGACACTTTTAAGAATCGAGAACGTTTAATAAAGTTTAGCGGGCATTTAACATTACCGGTCGGTTTACTTACTTTTATTTTTCTCAAAGAGCTTTTACTTCAACTACCTTCGATTACCTTTGATTGCCTTTGATTACCTACGGTAGCATTACAACCTACTACGACCTACCTCGACTAAACCTACGTGTAAAAAAATATCGATTTTTTCCATGGCGACCTTTTTTTACTCGCCGGCATTTTTCAGCATGTTGAAAAAAACACCGCGACCTAGCTGAGGCCTCGAGTACGCGGGGACTACTCTCGAGCACGAAGAAGAGTTATAAAGACCTCCTAGGACCTCGTGTCGACCATGCTGCGAGTATGAGTCGAGGGCAAACTCTTCTAAACTCACGAATTAGGTCGCCGCAGTGGGACAGGCCCTAAAGCTTAAACTTCATCTATTTTTCCACTTTTTCTGCAACCAATCTATACCCTACTGCACTCTTTGACAGCCTCCTTCAAAGTCTGCAAGTCCACCAATTTTGGTGCCTATATATCCATGCAATTCCATTGAGTTCACCTGTGACTTCATAGCCATTATCAAATTAACGTCAGAATTTAAGACATGGGAGTCAGATATGATTGTTAGTTAGCTAGTTTAGTTTATTGTCACGTGTACCGAGCTACAGTGAAAAGCTTTTGTTGCTTGCTAACAAGTCAGCAGAAAGACAGTACATGATTATAATCGATCCATTTACGGCGTATAGCTACACAATAATGGAATAACGTTTTGTTCAAGGTAGAGCCAGCAACATTTGATCAAGAAAAGGTTCTGAGGGTCAACATAGAGGTCATAGAGTCATAGAGTGATAGAGTGATACAGTGTTGATACAGGCCTTTTGACCCAAATGTCCCAGCTACACTAGTACCACCTGCCGGCATTTGGTCAATATCCCTCCAAACCTGTCCTATCCATGTACCTGTCTAACTGCTTCTTAAATGCCTCAACTACCACCTCTGGCAGCTTGTTCCATACACCCACCACCCTTTGTGTGGAAAAAGTTACCCCTCAGATTCCTATTTAATCTTTTCCCCTTCACCTTAAACCTATGTTCTCTGGTCCTCGATTCACCCACTCTGGGCAAGAGAGTCTGTGCATCTACCTGATCTATTCATCTCATCAGGGCCGGCCTTAAGCCAATTGGACCAATTGCTCCCAATTGGGCTCCGCACCCAAGGGGGCCCCGCGCTAGAATAATCTACTCTCGGCTCGGGTAGATCTACTCCGGGTGGAGGGGGGAGAAAGGGGTGGAGAGAGAGTAGAGGGGTGGAGGGGGAAGAAAGGGTAGACGGGGAGGGGGGTGTGAGGGGGAATGGAGAAGGGGGAGGTGGGTCGTTCCCTCACGGTCCCGGGGCAGCACTACCGCACCTCCAGTCGCCGTGCTTCACGCATACAGCCCCGGCTCCACCTCTCTCTCTCCCCGGGGAGACACGGTGAACAATACAGGGGGGGCCGGGCCGGGGCTTGGAGCAACGTTTACAAACCTCGGCCTCAGCTCACATCCGTCCGCCCGGACCCCGGCATCCGCTCCCGCCGCCGGCCCTCTCCCTCCCTTCTCTCCTTCCCTTCCCTTCTTCCCTCCATCCCTTTTCCCCTTCCCTCCCTCCCTCCATCCTTTCTCTCTCTCTTTTCCCTTCTCTCCTTCCCTCCCTCCTTTCTCTACTTCCCTCACTCCCTTCTCTACTTCTTCCTTTCTCTCCCTCCTTCCCTTCTCTCCTTCCCTCCCACACACACACACATCACGTACAGACAACTAACAATTTTTAATTTGCAATTTTTAATTTGCAATTTGAGAAGGAGAAGGTTAAATCGGAAGTAGCAGTGGTGCAGTTGAACAAAGGGGACTATGAAGGCATGAGAGGGTAGCTGGCTAAAGTAGATTGGAAAGGGATCCTAGCAGGAATGATGGTGGAACAGCAATGGCAGGAATTTCTGGGCATAATCCGGAAGACGCAGGATCATTTCATTCCAAAAAGGAAGAAAGATTCTAAGGGGATTAGGAGGCAACCGTGGCTGACAAGAGAAGTTAGGGATAGAATAAAACTAAAAGAAAAGATGTATAACACAGCAAAGAGTAGCCGGAAGCCAGAGGATTGGGAAACTTTCATAGGATAGGACAACAGAAGGAAACAAAACGGGCAATGCGGGCTGAAAAGATGAAATATGAAGGGAAGCTGGCCAGGAATATAAAGAAGAACAGTAAAAGCTTCTTTAGATATGTTAAGGGATAAAGAGTAGCAAAGTCAAATGTGGGTCCCTTGAAGGCAGACACGGGTGAAATTATTATGGGCAACAAGGAAATGGCAGAAGAGTTGAATAGGTACTTCGGATCTGTCTTCACTAAGGAAGACACAAACAATCTCCCAGATGTACTGGAGGACAGAGGATCTAAGGGGGTAGAGGAACTGAAATACATTTTCATTAGGTGAGAAATAGTTTTGGGTAGGCTAATGGGACTGAAGGATGATAGAAACATAGAAACATAGAAACATAGAAATTAGGTGCAGGAGAAGGCCATTCGGCCCTTCGAGCCTGCACCGCCATTCAATATGATCATGGCTGATCATCCAACTCAGTATCCCGTACCTGCCTTCTCTCCATACCCTCTGATCCCTTTAGCCACAAGGGCCACATCTAACTCCCTCTTAAATATAGCCAATGAACTGGCCTCGACTACCCTCTGTGGCAGAGAGTTCCAGAGATTCACCACTCTCTGTGTGAAAAAAGTTCTTCTCATCTCGGTTTTAAAGGATTTACCCCTTATCCTTAAGCTGTGACCCCTTGTCCTGGACTTCCCCAACATCGGGAGCAATCTTCCTGCATCTAGCCTGTCCAACCCCTTAAGAATTTTGTAAGTTTCTATAAGATCCCCTCTCAATCTCCTAAATTCTAGAGAGTATAAACCAAGTCTATCCAGTCTTTCTTCATAAGACAGTCCTGACATCCCAGGAATCAGTCTGGTGAACCTTCTCTGCACTCCCTCTATGGCAATAATGTCCTTCCTCAGATTTGGAGACCAAAACTGTACGCAATACTCCAGGTGTGGTCTCACCAAGACCCTGTACAACTGCAGTAGAACCTCCCTGCTCCTATACTCAAATCCTTTTGCTATGAAAGCTAACATACCATTCGCTTTCTTCACTGCCTGCTGCACCTACATGCCTACTTTCAATGACTGGTGTACCATGACACCTAGGTCTCGCTGCATCTCCCCTTTTCCTAGTCGGCCACCATTTAGATAATAATCTGCCATTTAGATAATAGTCTAGAGTGTCCATGATAAATCCCCTGGGCCTGATCGTCTGCATCCCAGGGTCCTCAGGGAGGTGGCTCTAGAAATAGTGGATGAATTGGTGATCATTTTCCAATGTTCAATAGATTCAGGATCAGTTCCTGTGGATTGGAGGATAGCTAATGTTATCCCACTTTTCAAGAAAGCAGCGAGAGAGAAAACGGGGAATTACAGACCAGTTAGCCTGACTTTGGTGGTGGGAAAGATGCTGGAGTCAATTATTAAAGAGGTAATAATGGGGCATTTGGATAGCAGTAAAAGGATTAGTCCAAGTCAACATGGATTTAAGAAAGGGAAATCATGCTTGACTAATCTTCTGGAATTTTTTGAGGATGTGACAAGTAAAATGGATGAATGGGTGCCAGTGGATGTAGTGTATATAGACTTTCAGAAAGCCTTTGATAAGGTCCCGCACGGGAGACTGGTGACTAAATTTAGAGCACATGGTATTGGGGGTAGGGTGTTGACATGGATAGAAAAGTGGTTGGCAGACCGGAAGCAAAGAGTAGGAGTGAACGGGTCCTTTTCAGAATGGCAGGCAGTGGCGAGTGGAGTGCCGCAAGGCTCGGTGTTGGGGCCGCAACTGTTTACCATATATATTAATGGAAGAGGGAATTAGGAGCAACACTAGCAAGTTTGCGGATGACACAAAGCTGGGTGGCAGTGTGAACTGTGAAGAGGATGTTAGGAGGTTGCAGGGTGACCTGGACAGGTTGAGTGAGTGGGCAGATGCTTGGCAGATGCAGTATAATATAGATAAATGTGAGGTTATCCACTTTGGCGGCAAAAACAAGGGGGCAGATTATTATCTCAATGGGGTTAGGTTAGGTAAGGGGGAGGTACAGCGAGACCTGGGTGTCCTTGTACACCGGTCACTGAAAGTTGGCGTGCAGATACAGCAGGCAGTGAAGAAAGCTAATGGAATGTTGGCCTTCATTACAAGAGGATTTCAGTATAGGAGTAAAGAGGTTCTTCTGCAGTTGTATAGGGCTCTGGTGAGACCACATCTGGAGTATTGTGTACAGTTTTGGTCTCCTAATTTGAGGAAGGACATCCTTGTGATTGAGGCAGTGCAGCATAGGTTCACGAGATTGATCCCTGGGATGGCGGGACTGTCATATGAGGAAAGATTGAAAAAACTAGGCTTGTAATCACTGGAGTTTAGAAGGATGAGGGGGATCTTATAGAAACATATAAAATTATAAAAGGACTGGACAAGCTAGATGCAGGAAAAATGTTACCAATGTTGGGCGAGTCCAGAACCAGGGGCCACAGTCTTAGAATAAAGGGGAGGTCATTTAAGACTGAGGTGAGAAAAAAAAAATTTCACCCAGAGAGTTGTGAATTTATGGAACTCCCTGCCACAGAGGGCAGTGGAGGCCAAATCACTGGATGGATTTAAGAGAGAGTTAGATAGAGCTCTAGTGGCTAGTGGAGTCAAGGGATATGGGGAGAAGGCAGGCATGGGTTATTGATAGGGGACGATCAGCCATGATCACAATGAATGGCGGTGCTGGCTCGAAGGACCGAATAGCCTCCTCCTGCACCTATTTTCTATGTTTCTAACACACACACACACCCACACAACTAAGTTAGGATGGGGTAGAAGCCCAAAGGGTAGGATGGGGCTGAAGCCCAAAATTTATGCCTGGACTGGTTTTTCGACAATAGTTATTGGTTTTCCAGGATCTAGTTAATATTATTTTTTTTCATTTCACAGTCACTAAAACAAGTGGTATTGTAACTATGTACTTTTCAGAGGTGATCTACGCATTTTGTTTGTTACCTGTAGGCTTACATGTATACAATTTTATATTAAAATGTAGCTTAGATCTGTTTGGTCCATTAACTCGCAGGCACATTTTAAACGCACATTTTGATTACTTTCCATTCTACCATAGAGATATAAAGTCTATAATATACTTTATTTATATTTCTATGATTCTACAGACCTTGGCTGGGAACCTGGGGCTCACCAAAATTGTTCCCAATTGGGCCCCGCAACTCGTAAGGCCGGCCCTGCATCTCATGTTCTTATACACCTCTATAAAATCACCCCTCATCCTCCTGTGGTCCAAAGAGTAGGGCCCCGGCCTACTCAACCTCTGCGTATATCTCAGACCATCTAGTCCTGAACCATCCTCATAAATCTGTGTATCCTTTCCAGCTTGACAACATCTTTCCTATAACACGGTGCCCAGAATTGAAAACAATACTCTAAATGTGGCCTCACCAACGTCTTATACAACTGCAACATGACTACCCACCTCTATACTCAATACTCTGACTGATGAAGGCCAATGTGCCAAAAGCCTTTTTGACCACCCGATCTACCTGCGACTCAACCTTTAAGGAACCATGCACCTGCACTCCTAGATCCGTCTGTTGCACAATACTCCGCAGAGGCCTACCATTCACTGTGTAGGTCCTGGCCATGTTAGACTTCCAAAAATGCAACATCTCACATTTCTCTGTATTAAATTCCATCAACCATTCCTCAGCCCACCTGGCCAATCGATTAAGTTCCTGGTGCAATTTTTTACAACCATCTTTACTATCTGCAAAACCACCCACTTTTGTATCATCTGCAAACTAGCTAATCTTGCCGTGTATGTTCTCATCCAAAACGTTGATATTCTAGTCGAGTAGAGCATTTCCATACCACCCCTGATTAACAGTTGTGCAAAAATAATCTACTGAGCCAGCATGCAAGGAGTGGTGCCTTCCTTGCCCATATCAAATCTTGCTTGACAGAAAATTCTAGATCTTTGCTTTGCTGACATTAACAACTCCTGAGTTTCTGAGTTTCACTCAAACAGTTACAATGCCATCAGGGGCATTTAATTGAAGCATTGTCTCAGACTTGCTATTTGATTGTCCATGTATTTGGTACTGGATACTAATGTTCATTGCTCAATCATTTATTTTCTATACTAATGCGTGCAATTAGATTTCCAGTGGCTTTTAATTTCCTCCATCATACTGTTGCTTAAGGCAATAAACAATCCAAAGCCAAGAAATTAATTTGGTAACTCCCTCTTAAGCCTTTGGCAATGCCACCTTCAAGCCATGCTGTCTATTAAGCTGCCGCATGGACTCTCACAATGACAGTTTCTACAGAACAAATTTCAATTACAACCCTGCTGTCAAACTCAAATAATCAGCAGAGAAGCAACACTTTGGTGCCTACTGTTATTTCACATTTATTTGGTTTTCCCTCAGTCTGTAAATGTCATACCAATTCTCTTCCACCTTCACGAGCCCCGTCCTCATGAATTTTCTCATTCTCTCTTCACCTTCCTTTCCCATTACGTGTTGTTTAATATTCTTTAGATTTCCCTTCCCTTCCATTCTGTGGTCATTCTATCTTCTTTTGTGTCCTTTGTTTCCATACTGTTCGCCGTTTCCTACCTTGTGTGATTTATTTCTTCACCTTATGCTCCCCATCTCATCCTTTAATCCAGAGTTTATTTATTTGAGCCGGACAACAATCCTGCCCCCCCCCCCCCTCCCTCCCCCTACATATGAGATAATTTAGTTTAGTTTATTATTACCAGGAGTACCGAGGTCCAGCAGAATGCTTTTTGTTGCGTCTATCCGGTCTCCATTACTCCCTGTGCAGACAAGTGTGCGGGCTGTAGCTAGGATGAGCAACCTGACCAGAGCACTGTGGTTCAGCGGGGCC
Source organism: Malacoraja senta (assembly GCA_038087875.1). NCBI lineage: Eukaryota > Metazoa > Chordata > Chondrichthyes > Rajiformes > Rajidae > Malacoraja > Malacoraja senta. The sequence continues at coordinate 139,683 of JAXLNO010005944.1, forward strand.
ATTCGAGAGGGGAGAGGGAAGAAAAACGTTGTTGTCATTGGGGATAGTATAGTTAGGGGAATCAACACTATTCTCCGTCATGAGGATCGAGAGTCCCGAAGACTGTGTTACATGCCTGGTGCCCGGGATTGGGACATCTTGTCTGACCTGCAAAGGAAATTGGGGTGGGAGGGGAAAGATCCGGTCGTCGTGGACCATGTGGGTACCAATGACGTAGGTGGACTGAGGAAAGAGGTTCTGCTGAGGGAATTTCAACAGCTAGGCACTAAATTGAAAAGCAGAACCAAAAAGGTAATAATCTCTGGATTGCTGAGCCAGGTGCATATTGGCATAGTGTTGAGAAGATTAAGGAGTTGAACGCGTGGCTCAAAGGTCAGTGTGGAAGAAGTGGATTTGAATTTGTGGGACATTGTCACCAGTATTGAGGAAGGAGGAGCTGTTCCGAGGAACGGACTCCATGCGATCTGGGTTGGAACCAGGGTCCTGGTAAACCTCATAACCAGGGCCGTAGATAGGGCTTTAAACTAGATAGTAATTGGGGGGGGGGGGGGGGGGAGAGAGCAGAGGCCAACAAATTCAAAATGTTTGGATGATGGTAAGGGGAAGGAGAGTGCAGGATAGGTTACGGAAATCTCCAGAAGTAATAGGACAAGACGTTTAAAAGGGGATAAGAGGCTCAGCAGGTAAATTCAGGGCCGATGAGAGAAGAAGGGTGGTATCGTCCGAATTACCAGTTATATTTGAATGCGCGTAGTATACAGAACAAAGTGGATGAGCTTGTAGCACAGTTAGGAATTGGTAGGTATGATGTTGTGGGCATTACGGAGACGTGGCTGAGACAGGATCTGAGCTAGGAGCTGAATAACCAAGGTTACACATCATATTGAAAAGACAGACGGGGTTGGGGTAGTTCGTCTGGTAAGGAATGAAAATCAGTCCTTAGCAAGGGGTGACATAAGATCAGAAGATGTAGCATCCTTGTGGGTAGAGCTGAGAAACTGCAAGGTTGAAAAGACCCTGATGGGTGTTATTTACAGGACTCCAAACAGAGTGCTTGGGTGCTTGGGAAGTAGGGTGCTTGTTACATCAGGAGATACAATCAGCATGTAAAAAAGGCAATGTTACGGTGGACATGGGTGATTTCAATATGAAGGTAGAGTGGGAAAATCAGAGGGGTACTGGAACTCAAGAGAGGGAATTTGTAGAGCGCTTCTTAGAATTTGTAGAGCGCTTACGAGATGGTTTCTTCGAGCAGCTTATTGTTGCGCCTACCAGAGAAAAGACATTTCTGGATTTGGTATTGTGCAATGAACCAGATTTGTTTAGGGAGCTTAAGGTAAAGGAACCACTAAGAGGTAGCGATTGAAATATAAGAAAATTCAACCAGCAATTTGAGAGGGAGAACATTAAATCAGATATGTCCGTATTCCTGTGACCAAAGGGGACTAGAGATCATCAGGGAGGAGCTGGCTAAAGTTGACTGGAAATGGAGCCTAGCAAGAATGACGATGGAATATCAATGACAGGAATTTCTGAGATCAATTCCAGGTGGCAGGTGGCGCCAAAGATGTTTGCCTCGGCACCGGTCTGTCTCGTCTTTTTCCTTCTATGTTGTTTTTAGTTTGTTGTCAAATCTATGTTTTAGTGTACTTTTAATTTTGTATAATGTGGGAGTGGTGGGGGGAGGTGGGGGAAACTTTTTTTATCTCTTGCCTCGATGGAGATGCAACTTGTTCCGTGTCGTATCTCCAACCACACTGCGGCCTAACATCCTGGAGCTGGTGGCCTCTTGCTGGGGACCCACTTTGGGATCTCAACCGCAGGAGCCTGCGGACTTACCATTGTGGAACTTGCAATCCCTTTGTCAGGGATCGACTTCGGGAGCTTCAACCATGGCGGCATGCGGACTTTAACATCATGGAGCTCGCGGTCCCTTAGTTATGGACCGACTTTGGGATAAGACTTTATTGCCTTCCATCACAGTGAGGAATATGGAGGAGCCGCTGTCTCAAATTTTATGTAGTTGTGCGTCTTGTTGCTTTTTTGGTATGACTTTATGGCAAATCAAATTCCTCGTATGTTACAAAACATACTTGACTAATACATTACGATTATTATGATTATTATGATTATAATTATGATATGCAGGATCTTGTCATTCCAGAGTAAGAAAGATTCTAACGGTAGAATGAGGTGACCTTTGCTGACAAGGGAAGTCAAGGACAGTATAAAACTAAAAGAGAAGGCATATAACATTGCAAAGATTAGTGGGAAGCTGGAGGATTGTGAAGCTTTTAAAAAACAACCGAAGGTAACTAAACAGGCAATACGGGGAGAAAGGATAAAATATAAAAGTAAGCTTGGCAATAATATAAAAGAGGATAACAAAAGTTTCTTATGATATATAAAGAGTAAGAAAGAGGCAAGAATTGAAGATGTTTTCTGCTTCAATATACACAGTGGAAGACAGCAGAAACATGCCGGAAATTCAGGAGAGTCAGGGGATGGAAGTTTGTGGAGTTAGCATCACTAAAGAGAAGGTGCTTGGGAAGCTGAAAGGTCTGAAGTTGGATAAGTCACCTGGACCAGATGGGCTGCACCCCAGGATTCTGAAAGAGGTGGCTTTAGAGATTGTGGGGGCATTAGTTGTGATCTTTCAAGAATCACGAGAGTCAGCGGTAGTTCCAGATCATTCGAAAATTGCAAATATTGTAGAGCAGAAGAGTGGAAACTTCTGACTTCTGTGGTTGGTAAGATTTTAGAGTCCATTATAAACGATGAGGTTTCTGTGTACATAGAAGCACACGATAAACTAGGCCGAAGTCAACATGGTTTTTTGAAAGGGAGATCTTGACTGACAAACCTGTTGGAATTCTCTGAGGAAGTACATAGCAGGATAGACAAAGGAGATACAGTGGATGTGGTTTACCTGGATTTGCAGAAGGCCTTTGATGAGGTACCACACGTGAGGCTGCTATAGAAGATGAGAGCCCATTGTATCAGAGGGAAGATACTAGCATGGATAGCAGGTTGGTTGAATGGCAGAAGGCTTTTCCTGGTTGGCTGCCAGTGACTAGCGGAGTTCCGCAGGGGTCGGTGCTGGGGCCGCTACTCTTCACGTTGTACATTAATAATTTGGATGAGGGAATTGAAGGCTTTGTTCCCAACTTTGCAGATGATATGAAGATAGGTGGAAGGGCATGTAGTATAGAGAAAGCAGGGACTCTGCAGAAGGACTTGGATAGGTTGGGAGAGTGGGCTGAGAAGTGGCAGATGGAATACAGCATAGCAAATCAGGAATGAAGGCATAGCCTATATCCTAAATGGGGGAGAATTCAGAAATTGCAGGTGCAAAGCGACGTGGGAGTGCTGCTGCAGGATTCACAAAAAGTTAATTTGCATTTATTTAGAGAGGGCTAGAATACATAAAAACAGGGAAGTAATGCTGAGGCTTTATAAGGCACTGGTCAGACTGCATTTGGAGTATTGTGAGCAGTCTTGGGCCCCATATCTGGGGAATGATGTGCAGGGTACAGTGGAGGTTAAAGAGAATGATCCCAGGAATGATTAGGTTAGCATATGATGAGCATTTGAAGGCACTGGGCCTGTAGTTTAGAAGGATGAGGGGAGACCTCATCCTTCTAAACTACATTAGTGAAAGGCCTGGATAGTGTGAATGTGGAGAGCATGTTTCCACGAGTAGGATAGTCTAGGACTTGAGGTCATAGCCTCAGAATAAATGGACGTACCTTTAGAAAGAAGATGAGGAGGCAGGTGGTGAATCTGTGGAATTCATTGCCCCAGAAGGCTGTGGAGGTCAAGTCAATGGATATTTTTAAGGCGGAGATTGACAGATTTTTGATGAGTACGGGTGTCAGGGGTTGTGGGGAGAAGGCAGGAGAATGGGGTTAGGAGGGAGAGATAGATCAGCCATGATTGAATGGTGGAGTAGACTTGATGGGCCGAATGGCCTAATTCTGCTCCTAGAACTGATCTTAATTATGATCTTATGAAAAGACTAATTTAATTTATTTTAGTTTATTGTTGTCACGTGTACCAAGGTACAGTGAAAAACTTTTTGTTGTGTACTATTTAGCCAGAGAAAAGACTAGTTTAGTTTACTCTATTATTATCACATGTACCGAGGTACAGTGAAAAGCTTTTATGTTGCGTGCTATCCAGTCAGCGGAAAGACTATACATGACTACAATCAAGCCATCTACAGTATATAGGGTAAAACATTTAGAAGATAAAGTCCAAGTAAAGATAGTTCAAAGGTCTCCAATGAGGTAGATGGAAGATCAGGACTGCATTCTCGTTGGTGAGAGCATGGTTAAGTTGCCTGATAACAGCTGGGAAGGAACTGTCCCTGAATCTCGAGGTGTGTATTCTCGCACTTCTGTTCTTTTTGCCTACTGGGAGAGGGGAGAAGAGGGAGTGACCGGGGTGAGACTCATCCTTGATTATGCTGGTGGCCTTGCCGAGGCAGCGTGAAGTGTAGATGGAGCCAATGTGTCACTACTTTGACCATCTTATGGCCGTTTCTCATTCTTTCCTCTTTCTGCTTCTGCTTTCCATTGTAGGCTTCTCCTCATTTCCCTGACTTCACATTTACAGCTATTCTTTTTTCGCTGTTGTCCACTCACTTACCATGTACATCCTTTCTTCCTTGCACTGGGCAGATGGGAGGTGGATGAAAGAAGTTACCTACCTGATGCCTCTAGTTACCAACTAATACTTAGGCTTGATAATAGAGCCCTCCCCACTTCCCTCCTTCTTCCCATTCCCTCCCCAGTTCCCCAGTGCCCCAGTGCCCCAGTGCCCCAGCTGGACTCCTACACATTTCTCTCCTCCAACCCCTCCCCCCATCCTCCTGATACCTGCCTGCCCCTAGCGTTGTAATCCACAATTCAAACCTGTGTAACATCCACTGTTTTTATCTCACGCCTTCGTTCTCGCCATCTGCCTGTCAAACCCCCCTCCCTCCCGCCTTTATCGACCTATACCTACCATGCTTTGAGCTGCCTCTCCCTTGTCTAGCTTTCTCCCCCCCCCTACAATGAGTGAAAAGGATCTCGACCTGAAACATTACCTATCCATGTTCTCTGGCGATGCTGCCTGACCTGCTGAGTTACTCCAACACTTTGTGTCCTTCTCCGCATTAACCAACATCTGCAGTTCTTTGTTACCTCATTAGCTGGGTGTCACAGAGCTGCCAAAATGCTAGGAGATCAGGCAGTCACTTGCAGACAGTGGACAAGAAATCTGGTAGCTCCTATTTTAATCAAAGAGGCCATTTTTCATAAAGATAGATGAGAACGGTAGGTGGGATCTGTGAATGGGCTGATTTTACACATCATGTAATCATATGAAAGAACAAATCTTTTTTGATTTGGAAAGTGATTATCTCGCGCAGAAAGTGCTGCACGACATAACCACTTATGAGGTGTTTGCGCAGTAATCAACCAGAACCAGAACCAGAATCACCAAAAGAGCCTTTGGTTACAATGATAGACACAAAATGCTGGAGTAACTCAGCGGGTCGGGCAGCATCTCTGGAGAAAAGGAATAGGGGACGTTTCAGGTCGGAACCCTTCTTCAGACTGAAAGATAGAGAAGGCCAGAACAAAACAGGGTTGGTAACAGGTGACCTCAGGAAGGGTGGAGTCCATAATGGCCCATTGTTGGCTGGGGAATGACAAAGCCCTGTTCAGTTGAGCACAACCAGCTCTGTGTATGAGCCGCAGGGCCTGTTTTCATTCTGATCTGAAATCTGCTCCAGCCCAAAATCAGTGGCAGATGTTGCCTACATTTCTTTCACCATTTATCATTGGAATGCTTTTAGAACCTTACAATGCTAATAATTTTAACACAAAATAGACCACAAACATTGAAAGTCACTCCCCCCATTCTCCCCGAGCGCAGGCTTTCTAATATGCAGATCAGATACAACAATATAACCAGCAGACTCAATTGCCAATGCAGTACTCAGGTTGAATAAGAGGAATAAAACAATACCCATGGAACACAGATTTAAGATAAATAACAGAGGAGAAGTTACATTCCCAAATTATTTCTTTTCTCTTCAAAACAAAATCAAATTCTCAGCTTGTATTTTACATGTAAGCCCTAATTACTGAGCCAAGTTGACAGCTAGTATCTGAGACATTCACACAAGTGACAGTTCTTTCTCCCAGTATGCTTCACTCATGCTCACTGATCAAAGACATCCTTGAAGTTTGCTTGTTAATTCTTAATGCGACCGTGATTTAAATCTGAAGGCCAACTAAAGATGCTGATTGCAATATGCTTTCTAATTCATAATCCTTCCACCATTTCCTTTCTTCATTGTTTTAATTAATTTCAAACAATTGCAGATTTTTTATCTCTTTTAAGTAAGGTAGTCAAGACACAAAATGAGAATGCCAAGAAGAATAGTCTGTGTGAAGGGCAACATGGAACATGAACTTAATATTCACTGAGGAAGTTTTTTTCCCCTCATAAAAGCTTCGCAGCCTGCTAAGCCCAGTGGAAGCCAGAACTGGTGATACATCTTGTCCTTTCTCTCTGGCGTGTGATGTGAAATCACACAGAAAAACATAGCATCTATAATAGTGCCGGCTTCAAATCATCTCAACAATGGAGGAACAAAAATTCATTCTGCAGACCGCCTGACGAAAAGCTTGAAACCAGAAAATAACACAAAGATGCTTTTTTCCATGATTTGCAGGAAAATTTAAAAAAAGCGGTCTTGAATGTGTCAAGTATAGAGCTTGGGTGGAATATAAATGTTTAGTTCTTTATATTTCAGCTGATTTAATGGTTTATTGTCGAAAATGTACAATATTAGTAGAAACATCTGGATCACCCAAATAACCTGTTTTAATCACACAATTGTTGATTTTTATTAAATTATTGGGGTCAAATCATAATCTGGGGCTAAAGATGAATGTAGGATATTTGGAGCTTCCATACAAGTTGGCAATCTGGTACAATTACCAAAGTTTTGCCATGGGAATGTGGCCAGCGTCATCAACAGGGCAGGCTTTCAGGGCAATTGCTCTTACAAGTAGAGGCACTCCCTGACTTACACTACGTTCCGTGAACTCATACACAAGTCAGATTTTACATAAGTCGGAATCAACATCCCCACCCCCTGCCTGAATTAACTCACTGAGTCTGAAGAAGGGTCTCGACTCAGAACGTTACCTATCCATGTTCTCCAGAGATGCTCATTTGGGTTTAGTTTATTGTCAGGTGTACCGAGGTACAGTGAAAAGCTTTTGTTGCGTGCTAACGAGGCAGCAGAAAGACAATACGTGATTACAATTGAGCCATTTACTGTGTTAGATACATGATAAGGGGATAACGTTTAGCGTAAGGCAAAGCCAGCAAAGTCCAATCAAAGATAGCCCGAGGGCCACCAATGAGGCAGATAGTAGTTCAGGGCTGCTCTCTGGTTGCAGTAGGATGATTCAGTTGCCTGATAACATCTGGGAAGAAACTGTCCCAGAATCTGGAGGTGTGCGTTTTCACATTTCTGTACCTTTTGCCTGTTGGGAGAGGGGAGAAGAGGGAGTGGCCAGGGTGCGATTCATCCTTGATTATGTTGCTGGCCTTGCCGAGGATGGAGTCAATGGAAGGGAGGTTGGTTTGTGTGATGGTCTGGCCTGTGTCCACAATTCTCTGCAATTTTGTGCGCTCTTGGATGGAACTATTCCCAAATCAAGCTGTGATGCATCCCGATAAAATAAAATGCTTTCTACGGCACATCTGTAGAAATTGGTGAGAGTTGTAGGGGACAGGACAAACTTCCTAAGCTTTAAAAAGGAAGTAGAGGCGTTGGTGTGCTTTCTTGGTCGTTGCTTCAATATGAGTGGTCCAGTTTTTGGTGATATTGTCATCTAGGAATTTGAAGTTTTCAACCATCTCTACTTCGGCGCCGTCGATGCAAACTGGGGTATGTGTATCGCTTTGCTTCCTGAAGTCGATCACTATCTCCTTTGTCTTGCTGACATTGAGAGAAAGGTTGTTGTCTCGACACCAGGACATGAGGTTCTTGAGCTCCTTCCTATACTCCATCTCATTACTATTAGCTGCTTGACCCGCTGAGTTACTCCAGCACTTTGTGTCCATCACTAGGAGGATTAACTGTCTCAGCAGCATCCAGCTGCATCCAAGGCCCTTTCAGCGGCGCGCAGCCTTCTGGGAAAGTACTGCCGCCATTGCCGGCTTGAGATCCATCTCGGAGATGGAGCACTTTCTGTAGTGCACGGCCTTCTGGGAAAGCACCGCCGTCATTGTCAGCTTGAGTTCTGTCTCAACTTTGGGGAACTTTCTGTGGTGCGCGGCCTTCTGGGTAAGCACAGCCACCATTACCGGCTTGTTTTCAATGTAAACTTGAATGATCGTACAGTGTTGTGGAAATAACAACCTGCCAGAATTGTTCACATAAGTGTGAGTAGTGTAAAATATCATATAAACGTGGTTAGTGCTGGATCCAACTGAAATCCACAATCTTTTGCGCCGACTTGACCCGTTTTCAGAAAGCATTTAAATCCGTGCGCCCACATGTTATGAGAGAAATTGTACGTGCGGCTGCCTCAAAGAGAATGCCTTACTATGGTTCACCACAGTTCTGAGAAGTGGAGGATGCCACCGCACACCCACTAGTTGTCAGTGCTAGATCTTCTAAGATGGTGCCGAAGCCAGGCGCCTCTTTGCTGGTCGCAGAAGAGGATCTGCTATCATACATTGCAATCGCTCCACTCTTTTAACTGTAAACTGTGGACGGGTTGATTATAATCATGCTTAGTCTTATTTATGACTGGATAGCATGCAACAACAAGCTTTTCATTGTACCTCTGTATACGTGACAATAATAAACCAAACTAAACTAAACAATGAGTTGGGGTTACATAGTGAATGTAGAATGGGATGTGTTGCACAAAATAAACACAAGTAATGCACATAAACACACATGCACACAAACCAACTTTTCCTCTGTGCCCTCCCTCACATTCTCCACTAGGCAGCACAGTAGCGCAGCAGTTGAGTTACTGCCTTACAGCGCCAGAGACCCAGGTTTGATACTGACTGCGGGTGCTGCTGTTTGTATGTTCTCCCTGTGACCGAGTGGGTTTCCTCCAGGTGCTCCGGTTTCCTCCCATACTCAAAAGATGTACAGGCTTGTAGGTTATGTGTAGGAAGGAACTGCAGATGCTGGTTTAAACCGAAGATAGACACAAAAAGCTGGAGTAACTCAGCGGGACAGGCAGCATCTCTGGAGAGAAGGAATGGGTGACGATTCGGCTTCAAACTAGGGTCTCAACCCGAAATGTCACCCATTCCATCTCTCCAGAGTTGCTGCCTGACCCACTGAGTTACTCCAGCTTTTTGTGTATCTCAGGTTTGTGGGTTTATTGGCTTTGATATATCAAGTTCTCCCACTGCTGCTAGTCAGACTCGGACATGGCGATTCACCATTATCTACTGCCCAGAAGCATGGGCAGGAGATTAACTTACTGGAAATGAGGTGAAAGTTAACATCCCAGCAAAGTGCCAATCAAGCTAAATCTATCCAATCCGTCACTTCTCATCTGTAATGATGTTTCTCACACCAAACTCAAAAGAATATTCCTCACTGATGCTGACATTTCCAATTCCCATACACCATGGCATTATTGTATTTGAAACATAATTGCAAATTTAATTTCAATCAATTCCAATTCAGGAGCACTTTGCCTTAGCAGTTCACAGATATCTTTTACGGCAAGCGTTAGTAGGAAATTATTGTAACTGAAATATAGTAACTGAAATATAGATGACCCCTAAAAGTATTTCACTCTAATGAGCCTCGTCGATTTAGGCAAAATGACTCATGCAATGAGATAAGATGAAAGGAGCAGAGGCAGGTTTCAGCAAATATCATGGTCCACAAGAAAGCACTCCACTTGTCTTGTTACTTCATCACTCCTCCTGCATTTGACCTGAATATCTATTCTCACCAATATTTTAACAACTGCAGGCATTTCCCCTGAGCAAATTGATCTTCCAAACATTTCATCTATCTTTAATAAACAAATGATTATTTCATGAACATGCTCTCCTCACCCTCCAAGTTAATATAATCTTTACTTCATGTGCAATTTGAAAGTTTGGTAGCATTAGAAATCTCAGCCTTATTCCAGTATTCTTAAAGCTCAGCTATTTCTCTTTGCGTAGGCTGTGGGCCGAGGAGCTTTTCGTTCAAGTTCGTGACCCAACTCACGGAACTACCTGAATTTTTAACATATTGTGTAAAAATATTATATAAATCATACCTGAAACTCGTCAAGAACAAAACCTGCACATTTTTTAAAAATATGAGAAAAAACTCAAATTTTCCGAGAAATAATTGCCCAATCAATGCACTTTGACATCGAGGTCGGACGCAAATTTAGCAATCCCGCGCTTTGTTTTATGGTCGCTAGGCAGCGAGGATCCTGGGATCATGGCAGCCTCCTAATTACATCAAAACAATAACAAGGCTTCGAAGGAATAAAGGTAATGCTCACCTTGCTGATCTTTTTGTTTTTCAATTGATTTATTTTTATAAAGTTATGTGAACTGTTAAATAAAAATGATAAATAACAAATGTAGAGCTAGGGTTAGGATTAGGATTAAGGGTCAGTCAATCAGTCAGTCAGTCGGTCAATCGGTCAGTCTGTCAGTCAGTCAGTCAGTCATGCAGTCGGTCAGTCAGTCAGTCAGTCAGTCAGTCAGTCAGTCGGTCAATCGGTCAGTCGGCCTTGTCGGTAGGCCGATGAATGCTGTGGAGGATCGGTCAGGCTGTCGGGCCTCTGGTGGGTAGTGAGAGTTGGGCCGGGCCTCCGGTGGGTGGTGAGAGTTGGGCCGGGCCTCCGGTGGGTGCTGCGAGTAGTCGGACGGCCGGTGGGTGCTGCGAGTGGTCGGACGACCGGTGGGTGCTGTGAGTGGTCGGTCAGGCTGTTGGTAGGCTGGTGTTGCAGCGAGCGAATGGGCGGACTGACGGAGCCGGCGCTATGGGGGTGCTGAAGGCGGCCCGGGCGGTGTGCAGGGCAGTGCTGCTCCCCACCATCATCACATCGATGATCCAGAAGGGCATGCTGGCCGAGGGTGGATGTGCTACGGGACCACACGTACGGAGCCCGCAGCAGGTCCCAAAGCGGCTCCACCTCCAGCTTTGGGCAGCTCTGGAAGGAGGGCGAGTTAGGGTTAGGCATTTTGCCATCAGTAGAAGATGCCTTACCCTTCCCCCAGCCTGGCACTGCCCCAGTCCCACCATGGCCGTGACCCCCACTCTGCACACTGGCAGTCAGTGAGGTTCAGTAAATGGGGGAACCCACAGGAACTGCCCTCACCCATTAATTAGGCTGGTTCAGGAGCCGGACCTCTGCGGCAGTCTCATTCAAAAAACACACTCACAATTATATTCATTATTATTTTTATATAATATAATTATACATAATTATATATGATTACAGTCATATTCACAAGTCATATATATGGTTTAAATACTGCCCCCATGGTGTAATATGTGTATTGGACACTAGATGGCGGTTACTTCTTCAATCTCATTTTCTAATTAGTTTAATTAATTAATGTGCAACTTTTGGCACTGACGAGTTATGACTTCCTTCTCAATTATAATTTATCTAAATCTGTGCAGAATTTCATGTAGTTCCAAGACATGGGTCACGAAAGTTGATTTCTAGACACATTTTTGATGCTCGGCCCACAGCCTAGAGGTTTTAATGAGCTCTACCTCGAACATCGTCAAATGGAATTCCTCAACTCCTGGTAAATCTGAGATAATCACACATTATATATGTTCATTAAACTAACGTTAATGACCAGGACGTTATTCCTTGGAGCACAGGAGGATGAGGGGTGATCATGAGAGGAATAGAGAGTGAAAATGCACAGAATCTTTTACCCAGAATAGGGGAAACAAGAACCAGAGAATATAGGTTTAAGGTATGAAGGGAATGAATTAATAGGAACCTGAGAGGCAATTTTTTTACACAAAGGGTGGTAGGTGTATGGAACGAGCTGTCGGAGAAGGTAGTTGAGGCAGGTATTATCGCAACATTTAAGAAACATTTAGACAGGTACATGGATAGGACCAGTTTAGAGGGCTATGGGTCCAATGCAGGTGGGTGGGATTAGTGTAGATGAACAAGTTGGTCGGCGTGGATAAGTTGGGCTAAAAGTCCTGTTTCCATGCTCTATGACCCTATGTAGGATATAAACTGTGCAGCAAGATTCATCCAGGTAAACTTAGAATTGCCTGTCATGCAAGAGCTAAATAATGTATAATTTATGTGGAACATAATATTTATGTTGTACACTGCAAAAAAGCAGTTTAAGAATCAAAATAATATTAAGATATATCAAGTGTATGGATCTGAATTAAATTAGGGTCAAAATCAAACCCTTCCACATTGTCACTTTTAGAGTTAAGAGACTAACAGCTAGGAAATGAAAATAAACATATTCCTGTCGGCAAGGTATTTGTCTCATTACCTTAAACGATACATTTAGCTAAGCAGAATTGTTCACATTGTGTTTCAAGACGATGGCCGTTGATGGGGTTTAATTGTGCTGTCAGTAATCTGGAATGAATGGGCCTTATGTTCACTGATTGTTTTGTAAATCCCACACGTGGGATTCGACTGTTTAAACAAATTAATTACGAGAAGACTTTAAATGAATTAAGAAGCTAATAGTTCCAGGAGCTCTTGTTTTTTGTTTGTTTGTGGAAGTGGGCAAATCTGTAAACGTTGCATTGCATTGTGTGTCATGGGCTTGTGAAAACATGGAGGTGTCAATGTGGATTACACTAACACATACATATCCAAAATCAGAAGGGTGTCTGACATAGAGGGGAATATTGGGTTCATAAGTCAAAGGAGCAGAATTTGGCCATTCGGCCCATCGAGTCTACACCACCATTCAATCATGGTCAATCTATCTTTCCAGCTCAACCCCATTCTCCTGCCTTCTCCCAATAAACTTTAGCCCTTACTTATCAATAACCTGTCAAATCTCCACTGTAAAAATAACTAATGACTTGGCCCCTACAGTCATCTGTGGCAATGAATTCCACTGATTCACCACTCTCTGAATAAAGAAATTCCTCCACGCACTTTTATTCTGAGGCTATGGCCTCTGGTCCTTGACTCATCCATTAGTGGCAGCATCCTCTCCATGTCCACTCTATCCAGGCCTTTCATTATCGTATTTGATGTCTCTGGACCTATACTCGGTGGATTTCAGAAGGATGGGGGGGGGGGGGGGAGGGGGGGGGGATCCCATTGAAACTTACCAAATAGTGAATACTGGCCTGCACAGGTTAATATGTAATGATAGACACAAAAAGCTGGAGTGCCTCCACGGTTCAGACAGCATCTCTGGAGAAAAGGAATAGATGAAGTTTCGGGTCGAGACCCTTCTTCAGACTTGTCTTCTTCAGATAAGTGATGACTTGGGTTAATTAATGGGCATGCATGTATGTGAATAAAGAACAAAGGCAGCCTAACCCCAGATGTAATCCCGATCAGATTGTGGGTTAAAGTGGGTTGCTTCATTATCAAAGAAATGTTGAATGCAGTTGTATATTGGAGGACTCAGTGAAAAACCTTGCTTACGACTTTCAGACAGATTAAAGTTTACTCATCAACTGCAAAGTTTCATTAGATTGGATTTAAAGTTTAAGCCATGCAGGCGGCTGTACAGTGTTATTAGGGGTGGAAGCAGTGTGATTGAACAAATTTTCACAACATCTGACAAATGCAGAAGATGATGGTATTTCACTGAATTTCAAGGCAATTCTCAGTTGCATTGTAGAAATCCAGTAGCAATAATTCCCTTCCAGACAAAGCTGCTGGATTTACTTACCAGTTCATGGAGGCAATATCGGTGTATAATATTTAAGACTAGAGTCATAGAGTTATACAGCGTGGAAACAGGGCCTTCAGCCCAACCTGCCCACACCAACCAACATGTACCATCTACACTGGTCCCACCTGCACGCATTTGGCCCATATCCCTCTAAACCTGTCCTATCCATGTACCGTTCTAATTGTTTCTAGAAAAAATTGCAATAGTCCCTTGCATCAACTACCTCCTCTGGCAGCATGTTCCATACACCCACCACCCTTTGTGTGAAAAAGCTACCCCTGAGATTCCTATTATATCTTTCCCCCTTCATCTTAAACCTGTCCTCTGGTTCTTGATTCCCATACTCCGGGCAAGATATTGAATGGAATCACTATTCTAATGTAATTATGCACACAGAATTTTTTTGTTATTTTTCCTTCAAGCAAACAGATAAAATCAATGATCTGGGGAAATGCCAACAGTTGTAAAAACAATTGACCCTTGATATTCTTTTTCTGCATTGTTTTGTTTGATTTTATTTCAGTGCCTGTACTTTTCAAATCATCAATGTGGTATCCTGCAGAAAAATAATAACAAGGGTCTAATTTTCGCTCTGCTCAGCAGAAGCCACCACATGCAATGAGGATGACTTCAAGGAGGATATATACATTTGGCCAGCATGATCGCATGAAAGACAGTGGTAGATTTCAGGCCCTGCTCCACATCAGCAAGCGCCGTGATCAAAAGAAGATTCCCACAGTGAGCTATTGACAACCTCATGCTCCGGGTTGGTCATAAACCCCTTTTGGCCTCTATATTAAGACTTCGTTGATCGGTACTATAACTCCATGCATTCCCTCATTCCATGAAGAATTCTTTGACAAACCAAGTAAAAAGCTGCAGATGCTGTAAATCAAAAATAAGACAGAAAAGTTGTGGAGAAGAGGGATCTTAGAGTACAAGTCCACAGTTGCCTGAAAGAAAGGGTGGTGAAGGCAGCTTTTGGCACATTGGTCTTCATCAGTCAGGAAGTTGAATGTAGAAATTGGACCATTAAGTTATAGTTGTACAAGATGTTGGTGAGGCAGCTCATGGAGTGTTGTGTTCAGTTTTAGTCAACCTGCTATAGGAAAGATGCCATTTCTGGTTTTGAGATCCAAGGACATATGTTTAAGTTAAGGAGGGATAGATTTAATAGGATCCAGAGGGGTTACTTTTTTAGACAAAGGATGGTGGGTGTGTGGAACAAGCTGCTGGAGGAGGTAGCTGAGGCAGGTTCTATTGTAATGTTTAAGAAACATGGATAGGATAAGATTAGATGGATATGGGCCAAATGCTGGCAGATGGGACTAGTGTCGGTGGAGCATGTTGGTCGGTGTGGGCAAGTTGCGTCGATGGGCCTGTTACCACACTGTTTGACTCTATGACTTGGCTGCAAATGGTGCAGAGAAGACTTACAAGGATGTTGCCTGGACACAAGGGGCTGAGCTACAGGGAGAGGTTGGCCAAGTTATGACTTTATTTATCAGGAGGCTGAGGGGTGATCTCAGAGAGGTGTATAAAATCATGAGGGGAATGAGTAGGGTAAATGCACAGAGACTTTTGTCCCGGGGTTGGGGAATAACTAGTGGGTATAGTTTTAAGGTGAGAGGGGAAAGATTTAATAAGAACCTGAGGAACAACTTTTTTTACACAGAGGAGGTGGGTATGTGGAAGAGCTGTCAGAGGATGTAGTTGAGGCAGGTACAATAGCAACATTTAGACAGTTACGTGGGTAGGAAAGGTTTAGAGGGATATGGGTCAAACACAGTTAAGTGGAATCGCTTAGATGGGACATCGTGGTCATCAAGAAGTTGGGCCAAAGGGCCTATTTCCATTCTGTATGATTCTATTCAGCACGCTACATCTGTTGGAAGTCAAGTAGAATTGAATTTCAGAGAAAAGACCATTTGTAAATGCTGAGGAAGGGTGTACGATCTGAAATGTTAATTTTGTTCCCCTTCCACAGTTGCAGCCTGACCTGCTAAGTATTTCCAGCATTTTCGGTATAATTTTATATTAGAGCATTGAACATGGAGCAGTACATCACAGGAACAAGCCCTTCGGCCAATAATGTATGTACTGAACATGATGTTAGTTTTAATTTCAGAGATACAATGCAGAAACAGGCCTATTGGTCCACCGAGTCCACACCGACCAGCGATCTCCATGTGCTAGTTCTTTTCTACACTCTAGCAACAATTTTACAGAAGCCAATTAACCTACAAACCTGCATGTCTTTGGAATGTGGGAGGAGACTGGAGCACCCGGAGAAAGCCCACGCGGTCACAGGGAGAAAGTACAAACTCTGTACAGACAGCACCCGTAGTCAGTATCGAACCTGGCTCTAGGGTGCTGTGGCAGCAATTCTGCCGCTGTGCCACTGTGAAGTTCTCCACTCTTATCGGACTGCACATGATCCATATCATAGAAACATAGAAACATAGAAATTAGGTGCAGGTGTAGGCCATTCGGCCCTTCGAGCCTGCAGCGCCATTCAATATGATCATGGCTGATCATCCAACTCAGTATCCCGTACCTGCCTTCTCTCCATACCCTCTGATCCCTTTAGCCACAAGGGCCACATCTAGCTCCCTCTTAAATATAGCCAATGAATTGGCCTCGACTACCCTCTGTGGCAGAGAGTTCCAGAGATTCACCACTCTCTGTGTGAAAAAGGTTATTCTCATCTCGGTTTTAAAGGATTTCCCCCTTATCCTTAAGCTGTGATCCCTTGTCCTGGACTTCCCCAACATCGGGAGCAATCTTCCTGCATCTAGCCTGTCCAACCCCTCAAGAATTTTGTAAGTTTCTATAAGATCCCCTCTCAATCTCCTAAATTCTAGAGAGTATAAACCAAGTCTATCCAGTCTTTCTTCGTAAGACAGTCCTGACATCCCAGGAATCAGTCTGGTGAACCTTCTCTGCACTCCCTCTATGGCAATAATGTCCTTCCTCAGATTTGGAGACCAAAACTGTACGCAATACTCCAGGTGTGGTCTCACCAAGACCCTGTACAACTGCAGTAGAACCTCCCTGCTCCTATACTCAAATCCTTTTGCTATGAAAGCTAACATACCATTCGCTTTCTTCACTGCCTGCTGCACCTGCATGCCTACTTTCAATGACTGGTGTACCATGACACCCAGGTCTCGCTGCATCTCCCCTTTTCCTAGTCGGTCACCATTTAGAAAATAGTCTGCTTTCCTGTTTTTGCCACCAAAATGGATAACCTCACATTTATCCACATTATACTGCATCTGCCAAACATTTGCCCACTCACCCAGCCTATCCAAGTCACCTTGCAGTCTCCTAGCATCCTCCTCACAGCTAACACTGCCCCCCAGCTTAGTGTCATCCGCAAACTTGGAGATATTGCCTTCAATTCCCTCATCCAGGTCATTAATATATATTGTAAATAGCTGGGGTCCCAGCACTGAGCCTTGCGGTACCCCACTAGTCACTGCCTGCCATTGTGAAAAGGACCCGTTTACTCCTACTCTTTGCTTCCTGTTTGCCAGCCAGTTCTCTATCCACATCAATACTGAACCCCCAATGCCATGTGCTTTAAGTTTGTATACTAATCTCTTATGTGGGACCTTGTCGAAAGCCTTCTGGAAGTCCAGATACACCACATCCACTGGTTCTCCCCTATCCACGCTACTAGTTACATCCTCGAAAAATTCTATAAGATTCGTCAGACATGATTTACCTTTCGTAAATCCATGCTGACTTTGTCCAATGATTTCACCACTTTCCAAATGTGCTGCTATCCCATCTTTAATAACTGACTCTAGCAGTTTCCCCACTACCGATGTTAGACTAACTGGTCTGTAATTCCCCGTTTTCTCTCTCCCTCCCTTCTTAAAAAGTGGGGTTACATTTGCTACCCGCCAATCCTCAGGAACTACTCCAGAATCTAAAGAATTTTGAAAGATTATTACTAATGCATCCACTATTTCTGGAGCTACTTCCTTAAGTACTCTGGGATGCAGCCTATCTGGCCCTGGGGATTTATCGGCCTTTAATCCATTCAATTTACCCAAAACCACTTCCCGACTAACCTGGATTTCACTCAATTCCTCCAACTCCTTTGACCCGCGGTCCCCTGCTATTTCCGGCAGATTATTTATGTCTTCCTTAGTGAAGACGGAACCAAAGTAGTTATTCAATTGGTCCGCCATATCCTTGTTCCCCATGATCAACTCACCTGTTTCTGACTGCAAGGGACCTACATTTGTTTTAACTAATCTCTTTCTTTTTACATATTTATAAAAACGTTTGCAGTCAGTTTTTATGTTCCCTGCCAGTTTTCTTTCATAATCTATTTTTCCTTTCCTAATTAAGCCCTTTGTCCTCCTCTGCTGGTCTCTGAATTTCTCCCAGTCCTCTGGTATGCTGCTTTTTCTGGCTAATTTGTACGCATCATCTTTCGCTTTGATACCATCCCTGATTTCCCTTGTTATCCACGGATGCACTACCTTCCCTGATTTATTCTTTTGCCAAACTGGGATGAACAATTTTTGTAGTTCATCCATGCAGTCTTTAAATGTCTTCCATTGCATGTCCACCGTCAACCCTTTTAGAATTAATTGCCAGTCAATCATGGCCAATTCATGTCTCATACCCTCAAAGTTACCTTTCTTTAAGTTCAGAACCATTGTTTCTGAATTAACAATGTCACTCTCCATCCTAATGAAGAACTCAACCATATTATGGTCACTCTTGCCCAAGGGGGCACGTACAACAAGACTGCTAACTAACCCTTCCTCATTACTCAATACCCAGTCTAAAATAGCCTGCTCTCTCGTTGGTTCCTCTACATGTTGATTTAGATAACTATCCCGCATACATTCCAAGAAATCCTCTTCCTCAGCACCCCTGCCAATTTGATTCACCCAATCTATATGTAGATTGATGTCACCCATTATAACTGTTTTGCCTTTGTTGCACGCATTTCTAATTTCCTGTTTGATGCCATCCCCAACTTCACTACTACTGCTAGGTGGCCTGTACACAACACCCACCAGCGTTTTCTGCCCCTTAGTGTTTCGCAGCTCTACCCATACCGATTCCACATCCTCCAAGCTAATGTCCTTCCTTTCCACTGCGTTAATCTCCTCTCTAACCAGCAACGCTACCCCACCTCCTTTTCCTTTCTCTCTATCCCTCCTGAATATTGAATATCCCTGGATGTTCAGCTCCCAGCCTTGGTCACCCTGGAGCCATGTCTCCGTGATCCCAACTATATCATAGTCATTAATAGCTATCTGCACATTCAACTCATCCACCTTATTACGAATGCTCCTTGCATTGAGACACAAAGCCTTCAGGCTTGTTTTTACAACACTCTTACCCCTTATACAATTCTGTTGAAAAGTGGCCCTTTTTGATTTTTGCCCTGGTTTTGTCTGTCTTCCACTTTTACTTTTCACCTTGCTACCTATTGCTTCTACCCTCATTTTACACTCCTCTGTCTCTACGCTCACACATTTAAGAAACCCTTTCCCTTTAACTCCATCCTCCACTATCCCATTCGACACCCCACCCCCCTTATTCAGTTTAAAACCACCCGTGTAGCAGTGGCAAACCTGCCTGCCAGAATGCTGGTCCCACACCTGTTAAGATGCAATCCGTCCCTTTTGTACAGTTCCCCCTTACCCCAAAACAGATCCCAGTGATCTAAGAATCTAAATCCCTGCCCCGTGCACCAGTTCCTGAGCCACACGTTCAGGTCCCGTATCTCCCTGTTCCTGCTCTCGCCAGCACGAGGAACTGGAAGCAAATCGGAGATAACAACCCTGGAGGTCCTGCTTTTCAGCATTTTTCCGAGCTCTCTAAAGTCACGCTGCAGAATATTCATCCCCTTCTTTCCGACATCGTTTGTGCCGACATGCACTACCACTTCCGGATGTTCACCTTCGCCCTTGAGGATTTTCTGCACTCTGTCCGTGACATCCTGGATCCTGGCACCAGGAAGGCAGCACACCATCCTCGCATCCCGTCTGTTGCCACAGAAACCCCTGTCCGTACCTCTCACAATGGAGTCTCCCACTACAATGGCGTTGCCTGCCTTAGGCCTTTTTGGTTTTGGCTCAACAGCCCTATTCGCATCGCAAGCCAGTCCGCCGCTCAGTGTAAACACGTCTTCTGTCCCAACAGCTTCTAAGTGGGTGAACCTGTTCACAAGAGGTACAACACCCGGGGACGTTGCCATTCCATGCTTCCCTCCCTTTCTCACCGTCTCCCACCTTCTCTCTTCCAGTATCCCTCCATTCCCAGCATATCCATGTACCTATCTAAAGATCTCTTAAATGCTACTATTGTACCTGCTTCCCCCACCATCCCTGGCAGCACATTCCAGCATTCACCACCCTCCATGTAAAACACATACTCCGAACATCTCCTTTAAACTTTGCCACTCTCACCTTAAGGCAATTCCTCTGGTAGTTGAAATTTCTATCCTGGAAACAAGTTTCTATCTGTCTACCTTATCAACGCCTCTCGTAATTATATATATATATTGTATTCTTTGATATCCTTACTCTGTAATAATCTTTCAAATTTCAAATGATATTCTTTTGTGTAATGTATTTCATGTTTTCACTATTCTGTTGGCAAACTGCATATGCAGTGTGACCAATACTTCCTGTAGCATAATAGTCACGTTCACATTTGTATTCCAATACCACTGTGATAAAGGCCAAAACTCTATTAGCCTTCTCGGTTATTTTTTATACCTGTGCACCCTGCATTGTTCAGTTGTAAGCTTAGACACTGTCAGAAGGCTATCCAATCAAGGGAAACATTATAGTTGTGTCTAATAACATCCGCACTGACTGATCCTCCAAGTTTTCCCAACGTAAACCACTGTATTATAAACAAGAACGGAAACCAAACCATTCTTTTTCTTCTTCCTATCTTAATGCAAGGGGATTGTAGGCAATTTAATGATCTTACCACTGTTCGAGCTGAAATCTTCCAACTCACCACACTGCACGAACACAACAAATACCCATTGTGAAGAAGAAAACTTCATCCAATACTTTTATTTTATTTTAGTTTAGAGATATAGCGCGGATACAAGTGTTTCGGCCCACTGAGTCCACGCTGACCAGCGATCCCCGTACACTAGCACTATCCCACACACATTAAGGACAAATTTACAATTATACCAAGCCAATTAACCTATAAACCTGTATGTCTTTGGAGTGTGGTAGGAAACTGGAGCGCCCGAAGAAAACTCACACAGGTGACAGGAAGAACATATAAACTCCATACAGACGGAACCTGTAGTCAGGATCGAACCCAGGTCTTTACTGCTGCAAGGCAGAAACTCTACCACTGCACCACCGTGCAAATGCCAGTTCAACATGGATTTTCTAATCTGTCTTCCTACATTATAGCTGCATTACATTTCATAAGCACTGCATTGATTGATATTGGATTTCTATTCAGTCCAAAATTAATTCCTGTAATATTTTCCCTATTATTCAGTATTTGGTATTTAGCATGTCAGAGCACAGAGCATGTTTTAAGAACCTATTTTTCCTTATAGATCTGTAAACCATTGTGTCACTTCCTAAAGTCAAATAACTGCAGTCATGTGGTTAACATAATTATCGGCTAACTTACTGAGAATTTTTTGTCTACACTAACAATATTTGTGCGGGCAACAAAAGGTCTTTGCACTGAATAGGGCAACATAATATGTAGGAAGGAACTGCAGACTGACACAAAAAAGCTGGAGTAACTCATCGGGTCAGGCAGCATCTCTGGAGAAAAGGAATAGGTGATTTTTCGGGTTGAGACCCTTCTTCAGGTTGTTCGAAGGAACTGCAGATGCTGGATGAAGGAAGGAAGGAACTGCAGTTTCTGGTTTGGAGGAGGGAACTGCAGATGCTGGTTATAGGAAGGAACTGTAGATAGGAACTGCACATGCTGGTTTGTAGGTAAGAACTGCAGATGCTGCTGCCAGTCTGAAGAAAGTTTCCGACCCGTAACATTACCTATTTCTTTTCTCCAAAGATGCTGCCTGACCCGCTGAGTTACTCCAGCATTTTGTGGTTAACCTCAGGGCAACGTAATACTTAGTCTCAGGAGGCAGATTCCAAAAGATTGATAAAAAACAATGTGGTATTCAGGAATAATTAAACAATTGTGCTCTTCAGAAAAAGAAACAGAAGACAGCCATTGAATAAATTAACTCAACTCATTCACACAGCATTTAAATCAATCCTATTTTGTCTCAAGATGGACGGAGGGCCATAGGGGCTGTTTCAATGCTGTATTTCTAAACTAAACTGAACCCATGCTGACAAACAAGAATCATCCTAGGTCCATGAGCATAAAGTAAAACATAGGCATTTCCATACAACTTTATCCTGCATTAGATACCAAGCACAACACATTCACGCATAGTATTTAATGATTTTTTTTGTGAAATACAATCATCTAATAACAATACAACTAAGACTCAAGTTAAACATGTCAAAATATTTTGAATTCTTCTTAGAATTGCAGTATGTATAAATGGGATACCTCAGGATAAATTTGATTAATATCTAGTAGCTAATCTGACAGACTGGGCTGCCTGTCCATGTAAGATCTAGCAAGATTTTATTCAAGTAAAACAAATGATATAAAAATGTGTCATGTTCTACAACGATTAAACTATTTACTGCAGAAGAGTGTTGGCCAGATACTGTTTAATACTCAAAAGTTACAGAGCAACATGTTGATTCATAATGAAAATGTAACATCAATTTTAAGTGGGATGATCAAAATTGATATATGAGATCAAATTTGAATCAAGATGAACATATTTTTTCCTGAAATATCTTACTTTCATTTTGTCCAGTTTCAAATAACTGAGTGTCTTTCACACTGCCCATCTTCAGGGAAGGAATCATATTCAGTCATACACGGTCAATGGCTTGGACAATTGGGGTGGCACAGAGGAGCAGCTGGTAGAGCTGCAGCCTCACAATGCCAGACACTCAGGTTCGATCCTGACCTCGGGTGCTACTTGGATGGAATTTGCATGTTCTTCCTGTGACCGCGTAGGTTTTATTCCGGTTGCTCCATTGTTTTCCCACATCCCATTTGGGCAAACTGGCCTTCGTAAATTACCCCCAGTCCCAATGTGTAGGGAGTAGATGCGGAAGAGGGATAACATAGAACTAGCGTGAACGGGTAATCGATGGTCAGTGTGGACCCGATGAGCCGTAGTGCCTGTCTCCATGCTGTATCTCTGAACTAAAGGGGCGGCACAGTGGCACAGTGATAGGGTTGCTGCCTTACAGCATCGGAGACCCAGGTTCGATCCTGACTACGGGTACATGGATTCAGTACGTTCTCGCCGTGACCCCGTGAGTTTTCTCCTGGTGCTCCAGTTTCCTCCCACACTCCAAAAGCATACAGGTTTGCAGGTTAACTGGCTTTGGTAAAGATTGTAAATTTTCCCTAGTGTGTAGGATAGTGTTAGTGTACAGGGACCACTGGTCGGCACGGGCCCGGTTGGCCTTAGGGCTTGTTTCCACGTTGTATCTCTCAACTAAAACTAAACTAAACTAATTTGGGAGCAAGCAGGGGATGATCCCATACCTCTCATAACAAACATCAAGAAAGATACGCCTAACCTGACATGGATACATGGGCAACAGTTTACCACATTACATTAATGATTCACATTTGTACCCTTCCAAACGTTGGCAGATTTAAATTCCCAGAGATATTAGTGCACAGAATATTATGATGCAAGTACCCTTGAGTACAACTTATGTAAAGAGAAATTTAACCAACAGCTGTTGCATCATAATCAAACTGAGTATGGGACTTAAGATCAAGAATATCCACTCAGCCAGAGTATTTCAAATGTCCACAAAATTATACCATTCTAATTTCAAATGCAGTGATTTTCATGTTCATTTGCAAAATCCTAGCTATGTTTAGTTATTAAGACTTCTCATATTAAATCGCAATTGAGGCATACTGATAGAGAATTGATTTGTTTCCTAACTGTGGATGTAAGCAGCTCGCTACCAAAGGGATGTTAAGTAAAAAGTTTCACACAATTATTTATCTACAGGCATAATTGACTCATTGAAATTCAAATAGGCATTGCTCCTGACCTGCTTATCATAAATTATGAGAAAGGATTATAATGAATAAATTATAAAAAAAAGTGCTCAGCCCTCAAAGGATTAAGTTTTCAGACTAATTGATTAAAGCACAATAAACAACTGTTATTTTTTTTTATATATTGAAGAATGCAAAAGCTCTCTCCTGTCCCTCATGAATCCAGTCCTTGCTGTTTATATCGTTGCACCTTTTAAGACCAGAAATACAAACTATTTCTGTATTGTCGGGGGTTATATTGTGACTCACCCAAAATGTTCTGCCATTTCCACTTGGCAGAGAGAAGTCATCTGCTGTTAAAGTGAAAAACCTTCATTGGTACTTTTAAATGAATAAAGTGAGCATCACTCTTCTTTTATTTGTAGATTTACCAAAGGGCAAGTTGGAAATTGTCCACTAGACAAAACAGCTCACTATAACGGGCAGCTGTGACAATTTCAATCAATTGGCCAGGCGTATTGTATTATTTCTACACATATCTCAATATTAAGCAGCTTAAATTTGCAGGATAGGTTAGAAATTATTCCACTGGCCTCTGTCAGATGCATTTAAAGTGACTCCATTCATTGTGCCAGTCATTCTACATGCCAGAGTACTGCAATTTGCAAAAACAGAAAACATTGGACTCAAGTTCCTTATTTTTTATTCCCTGTAAACTCTCCGAAATGAGGCATAACAGATCAGGAAGTGACACAACAGCCTGCATGAAATACTTTAGATGATACAGCATTGAAGCAGGCCCTTCGGCCCAGTGAGTCTGTGTTGACCGACAATCATGCCGTATATTAGCACCATGTGACACAGTAGAGACAATTCACAATTTACAGAAGCCAATTAACCTACAAACTTGTACATCTTTGGAGTGTGGGAGGAAATCATAGCACCCAGAGAAAACACACAGGGAGAACGTATAAAGTACGTTCTGACAGCACCTGAGGTCAGGATCGAACCTGGATCTCTGGCGCCGTTAGGTAACAACTCTACTGCCGCACCACTGTGCCGCTCAAAGGATCAAGGCCACCATATGTCATATGTACAATGTGCACGTTATTATAAGCATGAAAGACATTTCAAATCTGCACACAATTTCCAATATGGAGAGCCAGATATAAATCTCCTTTTACCCTGTAATGTCACTTGTACATAGGAGATATTTTGAATGGCAAATGCAGCAATTTTAAGCAAAGAAACAATCCGTTGGACAATCGACATGTCGAGCAGCATCTGTGGACGGCAATGGACAGTCAATGTTTTCGGTCAAGATTCCCACATGCATAGCGATTGACGCGATATGATGGGTGAGCGATATGATGGGCTGGTGATATAATGCACTAGTGACATGATGGCTAGTGATATGATGGCTAGTGATATGATGGCTAGTGATATGATGGCTAGTGATATGATGGCTAGTGATATGATGGGCTATTGATATAATGCGCTAGTGATATGATGGCTAGTGATATGATGGCTAATGATATGATGGCTAGTGATATGATGGGCTATTGATATAATGCTCTAGTTATATGATGGGCTAGTACGATGATGGCTGGTGATACAAAGGGGTAGTGATAAGATAGTTAGTAATACAAAGAAACTAAATGTCTGGACATATTTTGCTCTCATCTGTGAAACAAAGGGATGAGCACTGCTCCTTTTACAGTAGTCAGAGAAGAAGGTGCCTGGCTGTTTGACACTCAAGATGAGAAGAGTCTTAACTCGATGAACACAGTTAGATGATGCCTTCCCCAGAGGTTGGTGAACTCCAGAAAGACATTATTCTCTCCAGTTTTGAGTCCTTTCTACCAACATTGAGGAAGTTTGAAAGGCAGATGAAAATTGATACTGCTTTCATAAATATATTAACAACATATGACACTGTTTGGAATGGTGGCCTGCTACTCAAAATGTTATGGATTATCAAGTGCTACAAGATTCCTTAGGTTTGATCGTTCCTGTTGAAAAAACTCAAATTCTGTGTCCACCTTAGCAACAAGACCAGTCAAAGTGATGCAGCTGGTAGAGCTGTTGTCTCACAACGCCAGAGATCCGGGTTCGATCCTGACCTCAGGTGCCATCTGTGCAGAGTTTCCATGTTCTCCCTGTGACCGCGTGAATTTCTTCCAGGTGATCTGGCTTCTTACCACGTCCCAAAGATGTGCGGATTTGTAGGTTGACTGGACTGTGTAAATTACTCCTCAGCGTGGAGTGAATGAGAACGTGTGGTAACATAGAACATGTTGACGTCGCTGTGGACTCGGTGAGCTGAAAGGCCTGTTTCCATGCTGTACCTCTAAACTAAGCTGACTGAATACATACAGTCAATAATAACCTAATGTGAAGGTAGATGATTGTGCAAGCTCCTTCCATACAGTTGAGAAGCTTCACACTAAATACTAGAAGTTCAAATAGCCAACCATTTTGTGCAGTCAATACATCAGTTCTGGGAGTCTCACACGTAAATCAGATCTTCTGGGATGCTATTTCCAGACCTGGCACCTCCAGGCTACTCCAGGTAAGACAGGAGTGTAAGTCTTCCAATTGAACAATAAAGATACTGGGAATGCATTGGCATGTTAACAGCTTCAAAATACTCAAGGTTAGTGTGTTATCATTACGCTTGCTACATCGTGAAATTGAACTATCTTTTTATGTACATATATCCTAACAATGGTCAGTAATGGGATAATGATGACAAAACCCAACTTTTCTCTATGTTTAAGTATGGTAACTTGTCTCGAGAACCACTTTATACTTGATATGCAGCCAATTAAAAAGCCATTCTTTCTGTGAAATCCCACTCAAATATTAAAGTACCATGTGTATGATTTCTGGCAATTAATCCCAAGGCTAGCCACATTGTTCAACATTTCATCATGTGGCACATCATCCCCTACTCCGCTAATCTCCGGAGTAGATTGACTGAGCAATCTCCTGCTCAAGAGACCATATACACGGAGGGATTATGGTTTAAAAGAATTCTCGCAACAAGTCAAAAGCAGAGAACTGCAAATCACTTGCCACTGACACAGAGTACCACTAGACTTCATCTTTAATTGAATATTGTGACTATCTAATAGTGCTTCGCTGCTGTTATACAGCAGATACAATTCCCAGAGCAGCATCTATCTGTATGATATGATCGGAAGGCTGCAGAAACAAGACAGGTTTCAGCCTGCTCCGTCTTGCATCACCAAAGCAGAGTGCTTGTGTGTCTTTGGAGGGATGTACAATTAATGGAAATTTTATGACAGAAGGATTTATTTAACTTATTAAAAATTGATGAATTTTAAAACAACAATGTGTTCAGAAGCTTCAGTGAATCACAGGGACACTTTTCAAACTGGGCATTGTTGGCTTCCTATGCGGTTGTAGTTTAGTGCCTTTGGTGGTATTTATTGTTTGCATCAACAATCTTTCTTTCTTTCTTTCTTTTCTTTTAAAATCTTTTTATTCGTTTTTTTTCAAAAGCAAAAACAAAACAACAAAAAAGTAATGATAAACATAACAGTGATATTGATATAAAGGGATCAAGGTTACATTAATGGCAGGTATAACCTAAATATGAGTCCCGTGTCAAAATACACATTGAATATAGACCTCTATGTAAATATAGTTAAGTGTTTAAAAGAGAACTTATATGTATAAAAACAAAAAGATTTTTTTTTAAAAGAAAAAAAATGAGAAAAAAAGAAAAAAGAAAATCCCTCTAAACTAAAGCGAAAAAAAAAAAGCAAAACAGAATCTGGGCTGCAAAGAGTTTCAACAATTTAAGTCCCTGTTTGTCGTCAAGTCCGTTCCACCGTATACCAGTAAAAAAATATATTAAAACAGTTAGAGAGGGTACAGTTTATGTCGTATGAAAATGTTGAATAAATCTTCTCCAAGTCCTATCAAATTTAACCAAGGGTTCAACAACGTCATTCCTAATTTTTTCTATATTTAAACATGATATCGTTTCAGAGTACCAATGGAGTGTGGTCGGAGGATTGGAATCTTTCCATTTAAATAAAATAGATCTTCTGGCAATTAATGTGGTAAAAGCAATCAGCCGATGGGCGGAACGGGACAGATGAATAGAATCTAACATTGGTAGCCCAAAAATTGCAGTAATAGGATGAGGTTGTAAATCAATACCTAAAATTACAGAGATAGTATCAAAAATTGATTTCCAATATTTTTCCAAAAGTGGGCAGGACCAAAACATATGAGTCAATGAGGCCACTTCAGAGTTACATCTGTCACAGGTAGGATTTATTTGACCATAAAAACGAGCTAACTTGTCTTTTGACATATGAGCTCTGTGAACCAACTTGAATTGTATCAGAGCGTGTCTTGCACACATTGAGGAAGTATTAACTAATTGAAGAATCCTCTCCCATTTCTCTATAGATAAAGAAATTTGAAGTTCTCTTTCCCAGTCATTCTTAATTTTATCAAATGTATCTTTTTTAATTTCAAAATCAACTCATAGTCGTTATTAAGCCCTTCTGATAAGGGTTCAAATATCATTTTTTTCCAAGATATCGGTTTGATGTGGTGACGGAAAAAAAGGGTAGAATAGCCCTAAAAAAATGTCTAATTTGTAAATATCTAAAAAAATGTGAGTTAGGTAAATTATATTTATTGGAGAGTTGTTCAAAAGACATAAAACAACCATCCGAAAACAAATCACGAAAAGCTACTAATCCCTTCCTCTTCCATAACAGAAAGGCTTGATCAGTGCTAGAAGGTTGGAAGAAAAAATTAGATATGATAGGACTCGATAAAATAAAATCATTCAATCCAAAAAACTTACGAAATTGAAACCATATTCGAAGTGCATATCTTAATATTGGGTTAGTCGTATATTTATTCAATCTCGTAATTGTAAAAGGTAATGAGGCCCCTAGAATAGAAGCCAATGATAGCCCTTGAATAGAATCACGTTCAAGATTTATCCATCCTGGACATTGGGTATCTTCTAAATCTTTTGTCCAAAACGTTAAATAGCGAGCTTTAACTGCCCAATAGTAAAATCTAAGGTTCGGCAGTGCCAAACCACCATCTTTTTTTGATTTCTGTTAGTATTTTTTACTTAGTCTGGAATTTTTATTCTGCCATATATATAAGGAAATTTTGGAGTCAATGATATCAAAGAAAGATTTAGGAATAAAAATTAGTATCGTCTGAAATAAGTATAAAAATTTAGGTAAGATAAACATTTTAATAGCATTGATTCGGCCTATTAGGGATAAGGATATTGGTGACCATTTAGTGACCTGTTGTTTGATGTGGTCAATTAAAGGCGTAAAATTGGCTTTAAATAAATCCTTGTGTTTCTTGGTAATCTTAATGCCTAAATAAGTAAAACATTCGGTAGTCAATCTAAATGGAAACTGTCCATAATTCGAAACTAGATTGTTTAATGGAAAAAGCTCACTCTTACTAAGATTTAGTTTATAACCAGAAAAACTACCAAATTGATTAAGTAATGCTACTATTGCCGGAATAGATTTCTCAATGTTAGAAATGAATAATAACAGATCATCTGCATAAAGAGATAGCTTGTGTGTCTTATTCCCACAGACAATGCCAGAAATATTAGGGGATTAGGCCAAAGGTTCCAAAGCGATATCAAACAGTAAAGGACTTAAAGGATAGCCCTGTCTAGTATCTCGAAAAAGCCTGAAAAAAGGGGATATCTGATTATTGGTAAGTACAGAAGCCTGAGGTATATGATATATCAACTTGATCCAAGAAATAAATTTTGGACCAATCTTAAATTTTTCAAGTGTATTGATAGAGCAGAATTCCCATTCTACTCTATCAAACGCCTTCTCAGCATCAAGTGAAACAACACATTCTGAAGTTTTATTTGACGCTGTATATACGATATTCATTAATCTCCTAACGTTAAAGTATGAGTAACGATTTTTAATAAAACCTGTCTGATCTTCAAAAATAATTTGCGGTAAAATATTTTCCAATCTCATAGTTAATATTTTGGAAATAATTTTGTAATCTACATTTAAAAGTGATATATGATGTCACTTCTATAGGATCTGTGACTTTTTAAAGAATTAAAGAAATAGATGCTTCATAAAAGGATTGTGGTCATCTATGCATTAAAAAGGCTTATTTAAAAACCTTCCATAGCCAGGGAGACAGTAAACTTGAGAAATACTTTAAAAATTCCAATGTGAACCCATCTAAACCAGGAGCTTCATCAAAATGATTGCTTTCTGTATTTCTTCTTCTGTGATGGGTTCGTCTAACAACAGAGACTCATTATTTGGTAAATTTGGCAAGTTCAGTTTCTTTAAAAACTCATGCATTATATTGGAATCAGTAGGAATTTCTGATTGGTATAGGGAGGTATAGAATTCCTGAAAGGATTTATTAATTTCATCATGGTCTACAGTCAATGTACCATCCCGTTTACTCACTTTAGTAATCTGATGTTTGGTCGACACCGCTTTCAACTGATTAGCGAGTAATTTACCAAATTTTTCGCCATGTATATAAAATTGACTTTTGGTTTTAAGTAACTGATTCTCAATCGGTGATACTAATAAAATATCATGTCTCAATTGAAGTTCAACTCTATTCTTATAGAGCTCTAAACTAGGAGCTTTTGAATATTTTTAATTAATTTCTTTAATCTCATCAGCCAATATACGTATTTCATTTTGAGTTTGTTTATTTAATCCCGCGGAGCATGAAATAATTTGTCCACGAATATATGCGTTAAAAGCATCCCAGAATACACCATTGAATATTTCTTCAGTAGAATTTGTTAAGAAGAAAAAAGCAATCTGATCTTTAATAAAATGAACAAAATTTAGATCTTGAAGCAAAGTAGGATTAAACCACCATTGTTTAGCACTAAACTTGGAATCAGGTAGTTTGATTGATAGTTTCAATGGTGCATGATCAGAAATGCATCATACTCACATGCAGTGACCGATGAAATTAGCCGAGAATCTATTATAAAATAGTCAATCCTAGAGTAACTATGCTATACATGAGAGAAAAAAGAAAATTCTTTGTCATTTGGGTGTAAGAATCTCCAGACTTCTAACATTCCAGAGTCAAGTAAAAAAGAATTGATAAAACTAGCTGATTTATTTGGAAGCACATGATCAGATGCAAATCTGTCCATCGAGGGGTTCAAACAGCAGTTAAAATCTCCACCCATTATTTTTAAAAAATCATTTTAATTAGGAAAGGATGCGATTGTTTAAAAAACTCAGGGTGATCAATATTAGGTGCATAAACATTCACAATAGCAACTTTTTGGTTATGAAGAACACCAGTAATCACCAAAAATCTACCATTTGGACCAGAAATTGTTTCTTAATGAACAAACGGAATTGAGGAGTCAATAAAAATGGAGACTCCTTTCACCTTAGCCTGTGTATTTGAATGAAACTGCTGTCCTCTCCAAAACTTGAAAAATCGTTGATTGTCGTCTTGCCCTACATGAGTTTCCTGAACAAAGATAATCTGAGCAATCTTTGTTGCGACAGAACCCATGCCACCCTGGCCGCACTCTCATTTCACTCCTGCTATCACGAAGAAGATATATGAGCCTGAAAACTCTAATGCCCAGGTTCAGGAGCAGCTTTTTCCCTACAACCGTCAGGCTATTAAATACTATCATCTCCAACTAAGCTCCAAACTACAAACTCATCATGCTGCACCAGAGCGGTAGAATTGCTGCCTTTCAGCACCAGAGACCAGGGTTTGATCCTGACTACGGATGGTGTCTGTATGGAGTTTGTACATCCGGGAATTCCCCGGATACTCTAGATTTCTCCCACGTTCCAAAGACGTACAGGTTTGTAGGTCAACGAGCTTCAGTTAAAATTGTAAAAGGTCCTAGCGAGTAGGATAGTGCTAGTGTATGGGGATCATTGCTTAGCCCGGACTCAGTGGGCCGAAGGGCCTGTTTCACACTGTAACTTGAAACTAAACTAAATTTTCAACTGCCTCTGTTGTACAAAAGCAATTTTTCAAATTATGCCTGAATTGGAACACTGCACATCATTCTGATTGATTTAAGTTCCATACAATCTTATCAAACCTCTCTCCTGGCTGACTTAAGCTATACAATCTGCGAGAGCAATGCGATTCTTGTAAACAAAACAAAAGAGATAGAAAGCCATGGAAGGTGATTTAAAATATATATAATTTAGCATTATTCTGCCATTTTACTCCTCTGGCAATTTTACAGCAAGCTCCTTTCAGAGGTCATGGTGAAAAGTCAAGCAACTTGTACAAGGACTCAATGTTCCCCAAATTCACACATACAAAAGCATCAAAAACCACATTGCGCCGCCTTCCTAACAGGACCTTGGGTAACCTTTTCCCAAAACTCGATTTTATACCTTAAGTCTAAAATGCCCTATTTTAGAGGAACTGCAAACCAATACATCAAACTCTGACCAAAAAACAAGAAATCCTAAATCTGATTGTACACAAACTGCAAAATGTTAAGAGTTCACACAGTTAGCAGTGTGATGGGTTATCTCTGATTTAATGTGACATAGTGATTGAAATGACCTCAATACTGGAATTTGGTGTGATGTACAAGACTTGGCAGCTAAATATTTCATTACAAGCAGACTCCAATTACTGCTTTTCAACAAGCCAGTAAATAAAGATGTCCCCGTTTTTCATTTGCTCTGAAATATATGAAGATAGGAAAGAGGATATTTAACTTGTTTCTGAGCTCTTAAGAAGATTTACTGGCGTTGCAGCA
The DNA here is from genome assembly GCA_038087875.1 of Malacoraja senta. NCBI lineage: Eukaryota > Metazoa > Chordata > Chondrichthyes > Rajiformes > Rajidae > Malacoraja > Malacoraja senta. Next base: position 172,507 of record JAXLNO010005944.1, read on the forward strand.
CTTTTTTGGTGGAAGTAAAAATTCTATGGAACAATATTCAATGTTCATCTATATGCCCAGCAATGATGCACTGAAATGAATCATGAAATAATTGGGCTATTGCTGGGAAATAACTGAGCTAATAAAAAAATTCATTTGAAGGCATTAGGAGAAGATGTGCAACAGAATCATGTGGATATGCATGGCAAAAATGAGAAGACTAAAAACAGCATAAAAAATTGAAAAACTAAAATTAGGGCGGTACAGCTGGTAGTGCCACTGACTCACAGCGCCAGAGAACCAGGTTCGACCCTGACCTTGGGTGCTGTCTGTGTGGAGTTTGCACATTCGCCCTGTAACCGGGTGGGTTTGCTCTGGGTGCTCCGGTTTCCTCCTATGTCCCAGAGGATTCCAGTTCCTAAGAAGAAAGCTCATGGTATGTTGGCCTTCATTGTGAGAGGATTTGAGTTAAGGAGCAATGAGGTCCTAATGCAGTTGTACAGGGTCCTGTTGTGACTGCACCTAGTATTGTGTGCAATTTTGATCTCCTAATTTGAGAAGGACATTATTTCTATTAAGGGAGTGCAGCGTAGGTTCACCAGATTAATTCCAGGGATGGCGGGACTGACAAATGATGAAAGAATGGGTCGACTGGGCTTGTATTCACTGGAATTTAGAAGAATGAGAGGGGATCTTATATAAAAACAATTCTTAAAGGACAGGACAGGCTAGATGCAGGAAAAATGTTCCCGATGTTGGGGAAGTCCAGAACCAGGGGTCACAGTTCAAGAATAAGGGGTAGGTCATTTAGGACTGAGATGAGGAGAAACTCCTTCAGCCAGAGAGTTGTGAATATGTGGAATTATCTGCCACAGAAGGCAGTGGAGGCCAATTTACTGGATATTTTCAAGAGAGAGTTAGGTTTAGCTCTTAGGGCTAACAGAATCAAGGGATATGGGGAAAAAGCAGGAATGGGGTATTGATTTTAGATTATCAGCCATGATCGAATTGAATGGCGGTGCTGGCTTGAAGGGCCAAATGGTCTACCATTGCATCTATTTTTTTTATGTTTATATGTTTCTATTAATTGGCCTCTGTAAAAATTGTCCCCGGTGTGTAAGGAGTGGATGAGGAAGTGGGATAGCGTGAAAAGGGTTATGGTTGGTCAGCATGTACTCAATGTGCCACAGGGCATGCTTCCATGCTGTATCATTAAACTAAACTAAGCTAAATTTCATGCCATTCCAAAAATTTACCACAATTATAGATATTTTGTCCTGTTGCCTATTACAATGGGGAAACAAGATGTCCCAAAGGATAAAGATTTTCTGTTTGTTCCTGTAGCCAAATATTTTATTCTGCAAATTCTTGAAACTCTGTTGTTGAACTAAGCTTACTTACATGTACTCTGATATTACATTGTCCTGATATAGGTTGAAATAAATTTTATCAAACCCATATCTCACAGAATAAGAGTTTGCATAAAATAAGTTTAATCTCTCCACAACTAAAAATACAACTTTCCAACACTCACATTGCCATTCCAAGAAACAGGAAGCTTGTCTTTACATAGGATGCAATAAAGTGTGAACATTGACAATTCAAACTGTCAGTAAAGCAGGAAAATAAAATAATTTTGTGTTTTCAGGTGAATTCATAAACTTTTATACTTTGCACTTCAAGACATGAATATATTAGGCAAGCTGGCCCATTAGAGGGTGGTGAATCTATGGAATTATTTGCCGCAGATGGCTGTGGAAGACGCCAATGGATATTTTTAAGGTAGAGATTGATGGGTTCTTGATTAGTATGGGTGTCAGGGGTTATGGAGAGAAGGCAGGAGAATGGGTTTGAAGGGAAAGATAGATCTGCCATGATTGAGTGACCGAGTAGACTTGATGGGCCACATGGCCTAATTCTGCTCCTACAACTTAGGAACTCGTGAACTGATAAGGCTGTCCCATACACTTTATGACTCGAACATCAATAATTATAATCAGACACTTCCTAGCCGAGCCCACCTAACTAACGTTAATCTGGGGCAACACAGTGGTGCAGCAGTAGAGCTACTGCCTCACAGTGCCAGAGACCTGGGTTTGATCCTGACCTTGGGTGCTGTCTGTGTGGTGTTTTGTACATTATCCCCATGACCACGTGCGTTTCCTCCTGGCGCTCCAGTTTCCTCCCATGTCCCAAATATTCACGGGTTTGTAGGTTAATAGGCCTCTGTAAATCGCCACTAGTGTGTAGTGGGATAACGAGTGTGAAAGGGTGATCAATGATCAGCGTGGACTCGGGTGGGCTAAAGTATCTGTTTCCATGCTGTATCTCTATCTCTATATTACTAAAACTCTCGTCTTGTTTGTTTTTCAGTTTGTTTGCTCAGTATGTATTTGCGCAAAAACGGCACACGATAGCGCTACAATTTTTGGCCCACCTTTCTCACCATTGTCCTGTGATGTAAATTAAACAAGTTTTGTTCAGATTGATGGTATATTTTACAAGTTATTGACATTTAAAACTTACAAAAAATAAAGCAGTGCCCGCCCTTCCCGTGCCCCCACTTGCCCCACCTCCACTTGCTCCGCCCCCACTTGCCGTCTTTACTTGACAGGCACCACAAAGTCCACTCCACAGGTCCTCAGCGTGGCCTTTGCACAATTTCTGACCGCCATCTTTTTTTTCCCGTCACAACGGCGGGATGGCTCCACGGGTAAGTTTCCTTCTATTTAATTTTTCCCCATCCGGGCCCTGGGCTGAGATTGGAGCCAGTGCGGGGACTGGGGTTGGGGAGAGGCCGTGCCGGGTACCCAGGTGAGAGTGTGGGATGAGGGGGGCTAGGGGGAGAGGAGGGGGGTAGGGAGGGGAGAGGCATTATGGAGAGAGGGAGGGAGTGACTGAGGGTAGGGGAAAGGAGAGGAAGGGAGTGGAAGGGAGAGGTGAGGGAGGGAGTGGGGGAGGACACATTGGAAAGAAGAGGGAGGGTGAAGAGGAGGAGAGAGTGCTGGGGGATGAGGGGGAATGGAATGAGGATAGGGGTAAGAAGAGGGATGGTGAGGCGCAGTTGGGGAATGGTTGCTTTGACTCTCGTCACAACGGGGATCTCTGGCATCACAACAGGAACCCCTTAGTCGCGCCTCAACAGTTGGAGGCTTTGGGTGAGTGCTGGAATATTACGTTGCGGGAACGGGACCCAACGGGTCCCACTTGGTCTAGTCTCTAAACTAAAACTAAACTGAACTGTTGTGAAAACAAATACCCAACTCCGATAAGAATATAAATTCTCACATTTAATTCTCACATTAAATCAGAGATAATCCATCACACTGCTAACTGTGTGAAATCTTATCATTTTGCAGTTTGTGTACAGACAGATTTAGGATTCATGAAAATGTCTTCAAAGTGTGGTGACTGCATGAATATCTTGGAAAAGTAACTGTAAATAATATTTGCTTTATATGACACAATCGACATTTGGCATTATTTCAGCATCTTTCCACTTGCATGCTGATGGATTTAACGGCAATGCCTTTCACACAGTTAAGAGCTTTGATGCGGAGGCCAGACACATTTATTTTGGCTTCTGCATCTGCTGAGTGGTATCAGCAGAAAAGGAAAATGTGCAATTCAAATGCTGTATTATTACATTGCTCCAAAATATATCAATGTGCTTGGCATACTTATGGTACATTACTTAAATATACAATGTCTGTTGTGTGGATTTCAGCTATTATTCAAATGGAAAAAAATCCAATTGTGCATCCATTTAAGGTCTTATCCGATGAAGACCATCGTTATCTACACAGCTTTTCATCTCTGCTTCAGTATATTAGCCTTTGCTGCCTGACACAGGAGTAGAATGGGGTTTGCACTGGCAATAGAAAAAAAGATTTGTATTTGCATAACACAGTTAATGATGTTTAAATGTCCCAAAGCACTCCATGGTCAATTAAGAAATGGGCTGCTTCAGAGACAGCATTTATTTATTTGAAAGTCAAAACAGGAACAAAACTACAGATGCCGTAAATCTTTAGCGAAAAACAGAGATTCCTGGAATCCCTCAGCAGGTCACTATAACTTCCATGGCAAGAGAAACAGTTCAGATTTCCTGTGTTGGAAGCAACTGCAGATGCTGGTTTACACTGACGATAGACACAAAATGCTGGAGGCATTTTCATCAGGTCAGGCAGTAAAGGAATAGGTGACATTTTGGGTCGAGAAGAAGGGTTGTGACCTGAAATATCATCTATTCCTTTTCTCCAGAGATACTGGCTGAGTTACTCCAGAATTTTATGTCTCTCTTCAGTCCAGATTTCAGGTCTGGGACCTTCATACTTTTCCTTATTGTTTCTATAGTGTGCCCTGCAGGGCATGTCCCACAGCCTTAACATTAGTAAAGCATTATACATAAAAAGGGTCTTGAAACATTGACTATCCATAGTCTCAAGAAATGCTATCTGTGTTATAAAGTGGATAACACAGACAACAATAGACAATAGACAATAGACAATAGGTGCAGAAGTAGGCCATTTGGCCCTTTGAGCCAGCACCGCCATTCAATGTGATCATGGCTGATCATCCCCAATCAGTACCCTGTTCCTGCCTTCTCCCCATATCCCCTCACTCCGCTATTTTTAAGAGCCATATCAAGCTCTCTATTGAAATTATCCAGCGAATCGGCCTCCACCGCCCTCTGAGGGAGAGCACTGTGTTATAAAGGAAAAACTTCAATAGGGAATATATTGCTCCAGGGACCAAACTTCCATCTTCTACTATTCTCCATAAAATGGGCAATTCCGAAATATGGGTCATGAACATTGAGGTCAATATGCTTAAGTCTCATCCTCAAAATGATCTATTAAAAGAAAATGCTGTTTGTGGCCTTTGTCCACCTATCTGCCAATACCTCCCCATCCACCCCACCTCACCTCATCCCCCATATCTGTGCAAGTGAACCCGACCGAGCCCAAAACATCACCTATCCATGTTCTCCAAAAATGCTGCCTGATCTGCTGAGTTGATCCAGCACTTTGTGTACTTCCACCTATCACTTGCCAAGTTTTGGCCCACCCCCACATCCTTTCTCAGTTTTCTCCCCTTCTCTACAATTAGTCCGAAGACTCAAAATGTCACCTAACCATGTCTTTCAGAGCTGCTGCCTGACCTACTAAGTTATTCTTGCACTTTCTGCCTCTTTTTCTTATTTAATGTTAACAGCAACGTTCACAATATCAACGTAATAATGTTTGCTGAAGACTGGTGACTAAATGATCTTTGCATATGTTTGGGGTGTTTTGAGCACAATGGTACTCAAAGACATACAGGTTTGTAGGTTATTTGGCTTCGGTAAAATTGTAAATTGTCCCTAATGCCAGTGTAAAGGGTGGTCGCTGGTCGGCGTGGAGTCGGTGGGCCAAAGACCCTGTTTTTGCGCTGTATCTCTAAAGCAAAGTAAAATCTAACCCACGAATGGACATGGTTTATAAATGTAGAGAGCGTGACTACTGGAGAAGTGTTTTATTTCAAAAGAAATGAAGACATTCATCACATCATCAGAGCTTCCAAAATGTCACAATAGCTTTGGAGAGTAAGTATTAAATCAATTAATGTACATGACTTATTGTGTAACTTCAATGCGCACGGATCAGCCTTGATTTTAGTTTTCCCACCTCAGTTCCATTACATAGAAACATAGAAAAATAGGTGCAGGAGTAGGCCATTCGGCCCTTCGAGCCAGCACCACCATTCAATATGATCCTGGCTGATCATCCAAAATCAGTACCCCATTCCTGCTTTGTCCCCCTTATCCCTTGAATCTTTTAGCCCTAAGAGCTAAATCTAACTCTCTCTTAAAAACATCCCATGAATTGGCCTCCCTGCATTCTGTGTCAGAGAATTCCACAGATTCACAACTCTCTGGGTGAATAAATGTTTCCTAAATGGCCTACCACTTAAGGGCCTGTCCCACTTGGCCGTCATTTGCGCGCCATTTACGCGACCTGGTAGCGTGTGGGTAGCGCGGGACAGGCGCATGGAGTGGCGTGGAGGAGTGTGGAGTTGCGCGTGGTATCGCGCAGTGCGCCAGGATTTCACGCTGCACGAAATCTTCGCGCGCAACCGGCCTGTCGCATAAATGATGGCCAAGTGGGACACCTTGGCGCGGCGCAACGTCTCCAACAGCAGCAGAAGCAAGCAAGCGATCGCCGAGCTCGGCCTGGGGCTCACGGCCATTGCGGATCCGGATCCACCCCCACTCCTACTCCCAGAGCGGGGCCAAGATGATTGGAGATAGACACAAAATGCAGGAGTAACTCAGCGGGACTGGCATCATCTCTGGAGAGAAGCAATGGGTGACGCTTTGGGTCAAGACCCTTCTTCAGACTGAAGAAGAGTCTCGACCCGAAACATCATCCATTCCTTCTCTCCAGAGATGCTGCCGGTCCCGCTGAGTTACTCCTGCATTTTGTGTCTATCTTCAAATGACGTCACACGCTCCAGACGGCTGTGCGGACGCATGATGACGCATGCAACAGTCACTACCGGCCGGTCGCGTAAATGACGGCCAAGTGGGACAGGCCCTTTATTCTTAAACTGTGACCTCTGGTTCTGGACTTCCCCAACATTGGGAACATTTTTGCTGCATCCAGCCTTTCCAATCCTTTAAGAATTGTTTCTATAAGATATCCTCTCATCCAGTGAATGAAAGCCCAGTCGACCCATTCTTTCATCATATATCAGTCCCACCATCCCGGGAATTAACCTGGTAAACCGACGCTGCACTCCCTCAGTAGCAATAATGTCCTTCCTCTGGCACTAAGTACTAACATCAGATCTTTTATATTTAAAGTGCTCACACACAGTGTGATGGGCCAGTTAAGATGTAATCTTCCACTGCAATTAGCACTAACAACAGGACGTATGGTCCAAAAATAAATTTGGGCTGTCGTCGCTACATGTTTACAATTAACACTTTGTACCATCATAATTACTGTTCAGGACATAATACCAAATGCAGGAGAGAAAATATTCTTCAGAACAGGGTTTGTGCAGCATGCTGCTCTTCCTTCTGTTTTCCCTTTTTCATCTTGGTGGAAATCCGAAGAAATGTAAAGTGAGTTATGTAGCAGCCAACAATCACTGTAGCTCTGAGCCGTGCTGCAGAGTGCAGCTTGATACTGGCCGCTGAGAAGTAACTAGACCTTTCACTGTCATATTCAATGCTGTCCACTTCCATATCACTACCGTGGTGTTTAATTTTTTTTAATAACCCTGGCAGCACTCTCATTTCACTCCTGCCATTGGGAAGAAGGTAGAGGAGGCTGAAAACTCCAGGTTCAGGAGCAGCTTGTTCTCAATAACCATCATGCTATTGAACACAATGAACTCCATCTAAACTCCAAACTACAAACTGTCTTCAAACATTGCTTTTTGTCTTATAGTTTGCACAATATATAATTTGTTTGTGTATTGAACTTCTTTTTGTTGTTTGTTATGATGTTTACATATTACTATGTTTATAGTGCTTTCAGGAAGTATTCAGACCCCTTCACTTTTTCCACATTTTGTTACGTTACAGCCTTATTTTAAAATGAATTAAATTCATTTTTTTCATCATCAATCTACACACAATACCACATAATAAAAAAGTTAAAACAGGTGTTTAGAAATTTTTGTAAAGTAATTAAAAATAAATAACTGAAATATCACATTTACATAAGTATTCAGACACTTTACTCAGTACTTTGTTGATGCACCTTTGGCAGTGATTACAAGTCTTCTTGTGTATGATGCTACAACCTTAGCACACCTGTATTTGGATAATTTCTCCCATTCTTCTCTGCAGATCCTCACAAGCTCTGTCAGGTTGGATGGGGAGCATTGATGCATAGCTATTTTCAGTTCCTCCAGAGATGTTCGATCGGGTTCAAGTCTGGCTGGGCCACTCAAGGACATTCACAGACTTGTCACAAAGCCACTCTGCGTTGTCTTGGCTGTGTGCTGAGGGTCGTTGCCCTGTTGGAAGGTGAACCTTCACCCCAGTCTGAGGTCCAGAATGCTCTGGAGCAGGTTTTCATGAAGGATCTTTCTGTACTTTGCTGTACTTTGCTCCGTTCACCTTTCCGTCGATCCTGATTAGTCTCCCAGTTCCTGCCGCTGAAAAATATCCCCACAGCATGATGCTGCCACCACCATGCTTCACCATAAGTATGGTATTGGCCAGGTGATGAGTGGTGCCTGGTTTTCTCCAGACATGACACTTGGCATTCAGGCCAAAGAGTTCAATCTTGGTTTCATCAGACCCGAGAATCTTGTTTCTCATGGTCTGAGAGTCCTTTAGGTGCCTTTTGGCAAAGTCCAAGCGGGCTGTCATGTGCCTTTTACTGAGGAGTGGCTTCCGTCTGGCCACGCTACCATAAAGGCCTGATTGGTGGAGTGTTGCAGATATAGTTGTCCTTCTGGAAGATTCTCCCATCTCCACAGAGGAACTCAGGAGCTCTGTCAGAGGGACAATTGGGTTCTTGGTCACCTCCCTGACCAAGGCACTTCTCCCCTGATTGCTCAGTTTGGCCGGACGGCCAACTCTATGAAGAGTCCTGGTGGTTTCAAAGTTCTTCCATTTAAGAACGACGGAGGCCACTGTGCTCTTTGGGACCTGCAATGCTGCAGAAATAGTTTTATACCCTTCCCCAGATCTGTGTCTCGACACAATCCTGTCTCGGAGGTCTAAGGACAATTCCTTCATCTTCATGGCTTGGTTTGTGCTCTGACATGCACTGACAACTGTGGGACCTTATATAGACAGGTGTGTGCCTTTCCAAATCATGTCCGATCAATATAATTTACCACAGGTGAACTCCAATCAAGTTGTAGAAACATCTCAAGGATAATCAATGGAAACAGGATGAACCAAATCTCAATTTTTAGTGTCACAGCAAAGGGTCTGAATACTTATGTAAATGTGATATTTCAGTTATTTATTTTTAAATACTTCGCAAAAATTTCTAAACACCTGTTTACGCTTCTTCATTCTGGGGTATTGTGTGTAGATTGATGATTAAAAAAAAGAATTTAATCCATTTTAAAATAAGGCTGTAATGTAACAAAATGTGGAAAAAGTGAAGGGGTCTGAATACTTTCTGACTGCACTGTATATATTTGTTGTGCTGCTGCAAGTAAGAATGTTATTGTTCCGTTTTAGGACAAATGACTAAAATACTTGACTCGCTTGAATCATCTGCTTTGATATCTGATTTTCCAAGCAGGATGGACTAAAATACTAGTCCCACCTGCCCATGTTTGGTCCATATCCCTCTAAACCATAGATAGACACAAAGTGCTGGAGTAACTCAGGGAGTCAGGCAGCTTCTCTCGAGAAAATGTTTATGTCATATTTCGGGTTGTGATCATTCTTCAGACTGAAGACATCTTCAGACTTCACACCCTTCTTCAACCGAGTCTGAAGAAGGGTCCCAACCCGAAATGTCACCTATCCATTTTCTCCAGAAATGCTGCCTGGCTAACTGAGTTACTTTGTTATTTTATGTCTATCTTTGGAAAAAACCCCAGCATTTGCAGTTACTTTTTATTACATTCCAACTAAATATTTCCTATCTATGTACTGTTCCTGTCCAAATGCCATTTAATGTTGTTATAGTATCTGCCTCAACTATTTCCTCTGGCAGCTCGTTCCATACATCCACCACCCTCTGTATGGAAAAGTTGCCACTCAGGTTTCTATTAAATCTTTCCTCCGTCACTTTAAACCTATGGCTCCTGGTTCTTGATTCCGCTATTTTGGGTAAAAAACTTTGTGCATTTATCCTATTTATACATATCTTACTTATTTATTGAAATCTACATTATATAATTGATTATGTATTCAATCTATATCGCAGTGGTAGCTACAGTATATATATATATATATAGATATGTGTATATATACTGTACATATATAGATATGTATACACACACATATATTTATATATATGGAAATATACTGTATATGTATAATTTATATAACATATAATGCATAATATACAGTATATCCACTCGCCCAGCATTGAAGGAGATTTTCCTTTAAAACCTCATCTTTTGAGATCTGAAATTGAGTACCTGAAATTGACCTGCTACTCCACAAAATGTGTGAGAACTATCAGTGTAGAGGCAAAGGAATGAGTACAAATGATCATGGGGATCGGGATCCCAGTGAATTGAATGCGTTCTGGTCCAAGGTCACATCTAGACTGTTGAAGATAGAGCAGTAAAGGCTCAATGGTCATGATTTATCACAAAGAAAGATTTAAAATGGCCACTGATGTCAATGCTGGAGATGCCGACTGATGAACTGAGAAAAGGACGTCAGCCAATTGATTTTGATTTGAACTTCAACATTTTAGCAATGAACACGTCTAAGGCCATTCTTTAGGGCGAATGGGGTTGAGAGGGAAAGACAGGTCAGCCATGACTGAATGGCAGAGTCGACTCGGTGGGTTAAATGGCCTAATTATTCTCCTGTGACTTATGAACTTCCAAGGACATTCTCACCAATAAAACTTTGCTGAGCCTGGCCCAGATTTCCCCTCAAGATTAATGTAGCAGAAGATTGCCTTTTAAATTTGCATCCTAACTATCTACCATTACAACATGAATATTATTAACAGTCATGGGTCTGAAGAAGGGTCCTAACCCGAAGCCTCACCTATCCACGTTCTCCCAAGATGCTGCCTGACCTGCTGAGTTACTCCAGCGTTTTGTGTCTTTCTAACCTCCTCATTCATTTGTTACTCCTGCACTTTGCGATCTTTTTATTATCAGGTGTGAGGTGGCACAGTGGCGCGGTGGTAGAGTTGCTGCCTAACAGCAACTGCCGAACTGCATACCAGGGTTCTATCCTGACTACTGGTGCTGTCTGTACAGGATTTGTACATTCTCCCCGTGACCATGTGGGTTTTCTCCGGGTGTTCCATTTTCCTCCCACACTCCAAAGGTTTACAGGTTTGTAAGTTAATTGGTTTTGGTAAAAATTGTAAATTGTCCCTAGTGTGTAGGTTAGTGCCAGTGTATTGGGTGGTCGCTGGTTGGCGCCGACTCAATGGAGAGAAGGGCCTGTATGGACACTGTATCTCTAAAAAAATCTAAAGCAAAATCTCTAAAGTCACCTGTGAGGAGATCTATTTCAGTGAGCGGAGCAGAAGATCTTTCTAAAATGAGCTCGAGAGAGGGTGGATTTGGCAATTGGCAGGTCTTGATGCAGGGAGGTGGGCAGAGGTGTTGGGTAGCACTTTCTAATTAGCAGCTCGTTTATATGCAGCATCTACACTACTCTGCGTACTGTGCTGGAACCCGTGTTAGATTTCAAAAAAATGCCACCGGGATGATAGTCAAGCTCAATTAGATCTTACTTTACTCTGGTGGTTCATATTAATATAAAATGTCTTATATTGTCAGCTGCAATCTGTGATATTAAAGCTCTGAACTCTTGTCACAGGTTTCACAATACATCATCTTCAACTTTAATTTACTGTTGGCAAATGTTACATAAAAGAATTGCTTGATTACTATTTATGCATTAAGTGGAACTGGACATTGATGCTATCTCTTTATTGCTTAAATATTTATACTTTGCTTTTAAGTCTGTTTATTCCTCCTATATACCCACTCTGTTACCAATTCTGGTGAGTTGGAAGCTGCTTTTGTGCAGTATAAAGTTTTGATATATTTTAAAAGTAATACACTTTATAAACTTTAATAAACTTTATCCTGTGAATGGGACAAGTTTCAACGTGGCAGTCACGCCTGCGCAGTGCGTTCCCACTTGCTGGGCCCATCCAGGCCCGGCAACCCTCCCCCCTACTGTGGACGTGCGGATACCGGGCCCGGCGGCAGCGCACCCAGAAGAGATGAAGAGACGGAATTTGAAATAACTGAACGCCTCGAGGATCTCTGAGAAACAATGTTCCCGAAATACAACCAAAACGGTAAATGATAGCACAACAATTTTAGGGCACCTTACTCACCATTCGCCTGCGGTGTGCAGTATCAAGTTTCGTTCAAATTGTTGCGTTATCATGTACCTATTTCGGGGAACATATATATATACAAGATGAGATTGCCATTTTCAGATCGCCATTTTGATCTAATTCTTCCGTGTGTACTTGACTGGCATCACATCTAGTGCAAGATAAAGTCCAGTAAAGTCTGATTAAAAATAGTCTTAGGGTCTCCAATGAGGTGGATGGTTGCTCAAGACCACTCTCTAGTTGGTGATTCGATGGTTCAGTTGCCTGATAGCAGCTTTGAAGATACAGTACTATCTTCCAGAATTACAGTATTCCAGAAAATGCAGTCGTGTATGTATTATTACTGTTTGCACACTGGACATCTATAGTTACTAGCATGCATATTTCCTCCTGGAATAAGACAACTGGCAATTGTTCGGGACACTTCTATTTTCTTTTTAAATCCAAAAATCAACAATTAAAAATCCCAAAATCAACAATTTTCTGCCAAAATACGATTTCTGCCACTTTACTCCGAAAAGCCCTTTGCAAGTTGCCGACACTAATGGGTTGTCACAAATGATGACATCTCTGACAACATTGATCAGCTCAGCCTTGGATTCGTTTTGCTCAATCATTCTAAAGTAAGGCAAGCTCCTTTCCAAAGGATATTTCTCACTTGCTTTGGGCCTTTCATCAGACAGTTGTCTTGGTAACAAACAGATGTCAGCAAACCTGCCACAGCTAGAGAAGGTCCATACATTAATTATACTGGTACCATCGGCAATGAGGGCTCTATTCCTTGCAACACCCGAGGTGGGGTTCTGGAAGTCACCAGTTACTGAGGAATTTGGCACCAATTGGAAAATTGCTATTAGTGTATTTTGCTTCTCTCCACGAGACGTCCATTTGATATTCTTGATCCTTATTCCACAACTGTTTAGTTTAGTTTAGAAATGCAGCATGGCATATGGTCTTTGTCGTTCCAAATCCATGCCAACCTTTCCATTCTAGTTCCATGTTATCCCAATTTCATATCCACTCCCTACACACCAGGGGCAACTGTACAGAGGGCTATTAACCTACAAAGCTGCACGTCTTTGGGACATGGAAGGAACCTGGAGTATGCAGGGGAAACCCACGTGGTCACAAGGAGAACATGCAAACTCCAAATAAACAGCACCCGAGGTCAGGAATGAACCTGGGGCTCTGGGGCTGTGAGGCAACAGCTCTATCGCTGCGCCACTTACTACTGCTGAAAAGTCTATGTATAAATACTGGTTTGGGCAAGAGAGTGATGTCTTCTTCGATAAATTCCTGATTAGGCTACTGTGGTTCATCAATTTGTATCTTTAAAGTTCTGTACTAAGACCCATTTGTTACCTACTGCAAGACAACAAAGTCTCCTGAAGCCACACACAAATTGGAGTAAAAGCACCTCATATTTCACTTGGACAGCTTACAACCCAGCAGGATGAATATTGATTTATCTAACCAAGTAACTCCTGCATTCCCTCTCCTCCCCTCTCTCCCCCCTCCCCCACCCTAGTAGTCTTCCCATTTCCACTGTTCACATCCTTGTATTCCTCTTGTTATCACACCTTCCCCAGTCAAAAATGGGCCATTATGGGCTCCACCCTTCCTGAGGTCATCTGTTGCTGGCCCTGATTTGTTCTGGCCTTTTCTCGCCACCAGTTTATTTCAGCTTCAGTCTTCTATCTTCAGTATTATCCAGCATCTGCAGTTCCTTCCTACACTACTTTGTAGCCACTGAGTCTGTCCCAATTGTTCAAGACTGTAGGGCGGCATGGTGGTGCAGCGGTAAAGTTGCTGCCTTACAGTGCTTACAGCGACAGATTACGATCCTGACTACGGGTGCTGTCTGTACTGAGTATGTACGTTCTCCCCATGACCACGTGAGTTTTCTCCAAGATCTTGGGTTTCCTCCCACACTCCAAAGACATACAGGTTTGTAGGTTAATTGGCTTAGTATACATGTAAATTGTCCCCAGTGTGTGTAGGATAGTGTTAATGTGCGGGTATCGCTGGTCGGCGCACACTTGATGGACCGAAGGGCTGGTTTCCGTGCTGTATCTCTAAACTAAACTTAACACTAAACCTCCAAATATGGGAGATGAATTTGAGAGACTGCAATATTATTGCATCAACATTTTTGATCAAAATTTGAGTCAATAAAGGAATCATTTTAGTTTCCTTTTTGAATACTTGTATGGACGGAGGTCAAAGTGATGACTGTAACTGGAATTTGCCTGCACAATGGGACACTGAAGCTCACCTGAATGCTTGATTTTATGATAACATTTTGGGCATTTCCATCTACTGAGGAAACACTGAAGAAATATTACATCCGCAAACTGTATTGTATCATCAAGGCAATACAAAATAAAGGTGGATAGACATAAAGTGCTCAAGTAACTGACTGATTGTGTAGGAGAGGGGAGGGGAGAAACACCATCTCTAGCCAAAAATCGGCCTATCAGGGACCCTCCCTGGCCGAGGTGATCTGTTGCCAGCCCCAATTTATCCTGGCTTCTTTCTCGCTGCCAGTTTCTTCCACCCCTCCACCCATAACTACAATCTGTCTGAAGAAGAGTCCCAACCCTAAACATGACCAATCCATGTTCTCCAGAGATGCTGCCTGGCCCACTGAGTTACTCCAGCACTTTGTGTCTGTCTTTGGTATAAACCAGCATCTGCAGTTCCATTTTATGACAAAATAAAGGTTTGCTTTTTGCTCCAGATGCCAACATCTGCCATCTCTTGTGTCTCCAAATGAGTTACAGTGTCACGTGTACAATCTAAGCTATTAACTTGCTCTGTGTGGAAGCTACAAATATCACTCTGCAATGAAGATTGCCTACAAAACTCATCATTGTTTTGGCTGTTTACAAGCCATGAGACATCATAGCTGAAAAGCCACTCACTTGTCTGGCAGAGAAAATCAGCAAACACATGCTCCTGACACTCGGAAAGACGTTCATACCCATAGAAAACCTGCAAAATTCTTCCCCTAATCCTTCTGTAGTCATTGCCGGAAAGGAGACTCGATAGAAGTATACAAAATGTTGAGAGACATAGATAGTCAAAACATCTATCCCAGGGTGGAGATGTCCAATGCTAGAGGACATAGCTATAAGGTAAGTGGGGCAAAGTTTCATGGAGATGTGCGGGGCAATTTTTTTTACACAGAGAGTAGTGGGGGCCTGAAATGCATTGCCAGGGGTGCTGGTGCAGGCAGATACGATAGTGGTGATTCGGAGACTTTTAGATAGGCACATGGAAGTGCAGGGAATAGAGCGATATGGACCATGTATAGGCAGCTGAGATCAGTATAGCTAGAAAGACATCATGTTCGGCACAAACATTGTGGGCTCAAGGCCCATTCCTGTGCTGTACTGTTCTATGCTCCATAAAATGTGTATGCATTCATGTGGAACAAAATGCATGAAGCCACAGGCACTGAATATCCTTAGGGGTCAACAGATTCTAATGTATTAATTAGCTGAAGTTCAGCTGAAACCAAGCTTTAATGCCTTCAAGTGCAATTGGCACCATGAACAGTTTGACTGCACTCTGTATTTCCCCTGGAACATAGGAAAATGAGTAGCTGCCGAGAACTAGATCCACCCTCAATTAAATCAAGAAGTCCATGTTCTTCAGAGATGCTGCCAGCATGGACAGATGTAACCTGCTGAGGTACTCCAGCACTTTGTATCATTTTGTTAATCAATGAAATCAAGAGTGATCTTCTACATTAAATCTGAATGTGATTATCTGCAAAAATATTACATTAATGAAAACACGCAATGTTCACAGATATTTTGTTTCTTTCCGAAAATACTTGATTCTCCTCCTTCAAACGTGAATTTTCTTGGTGACTCAGGGTGAATTCTCCAAGGAGGATTCAGACTCGTGCAAGCTGGAACTCAATCTGTTTGTGTCGTTGCGATTATCCCCCTTATATTTTAAATGTAAATAGCCTGTTTGGCAGGCATTCTATTAAACTACCGTGAACTCAGTTGGCATTCGGCAACCTATTCTCTGTATAATTCAAAGCTGCTAAGCAGTAGTGTGAGTAACATTATAGGCATTTTTACATTTCAGCTATGTAATGGTGTATTTCTGCATTGTTATCTCTGTTGTCCTCTGGGACATTCTTGGCTCTCTCCTAGTGTTCTGCTATATGCAGCCCCTTAGCAACAACATCTGAAAGCACACTGAGTCATTTTCCAGATGCATATTGACAACACAGAGTTTTTATTTCACTACCGCCTTCTTTGACCCTCCTACTGCCTATAATTTGTCAAACTGCTTTGCCAACAGTTAGGTAAGAAGGAACTGCAGATGTTGGATTCACAGAAGTTGCACACAAAATGCTGGAGTAATGGGGCTGTTCCACTTGGGCGACCTAATTGGCAAGTTTAGAAGAGTTTGAAAAAATGACATGCTGAAGACCTCCTTCGACTATGTAGAAGACCTCCTTCGACTATGTTGAAGACTAGCTTCGACTAGCTACTACTAACTTCGGGAAAATTGGACACCGAATAGTGGAGAGTGAAGACGACCTCCTTCGATCTGCTTCGACCTCCCTTCGACTATGATGAAGACTATCTACAACTACCTTCAACTACCCTCGATTACCTACGACTAACATGCCGATATCGATTTTCTCCATGGCAACCTTTTTTTACTCGCTGGCATTTTTTAACATATTGAAGAAACGTGGCGACCTAGCTGAGGCCTTGAGTACGAGGAGACCACTTTCGAGCATGAAGGAGACTTACGAAGAGCCCTTACAACCTCATGTCGACCATGTTGCGAGTATGAGTCGAGGGCAAACTCGCCAGAACTCGCGGATTAGGTCGCCCAAGTGGGACAGGCCCTTAACTCAGCAGGTCAGGCGGCATCTCTGGAGAAAAGGAATAGGTGATGTTTCGAGTCGAAACCCTTCTTCAGACTGAGTTATATCCACCACTGATATCACGATTCAGACAATGTAAGCACCATGGAAATATGGACATTTGGAACTATGATCTTCCCTTTTTTTATTTGTTGCTGCTTGTTGAGATGCAATGAAGCATAGTTTATAGGAAAATACTCAGTGACACCAACAAGGCAGCTGGCAACGTGTGTGCCCTTTATAGAGGTTGTCTCTGTAAGTAGAATTAAATGAAATCATACAACTTTCAGCATTGGCGACAATTGCGGTGTTAAACCCAGTTTTACTGTATCTCAATTGGCCTTCACAATCAGTCTGAAGAAGGGTTCTGACCCAAAACGTCACCTATTCCTTTTCTCCAGAGATGCTGCCTGACCCACTGAGTTACACCAGCATTTTGTGTCTATCTTGTTGACAGTTAGGGTGGGTTTGTAAAAATGTCTCATGATTAAATATTTTGGAAAACGTAACCCATTGTCATCTAAGTGTTTGCTAACTGGTGTATTTTGAGTGTGAATGACACGAGATAAAACTAGGTTTAACACTGCGATCAGTGCCAATGCTAAAAGTTGTATGATTTCATTTATTTCTACTTTCAGAAACAACCTGTACAAAGGGCACACACATTGCCAGCTGCCTTGTTGGTGTAATTGAATATTTTCCCATACACTATGCTTCATTGCATCTCATCAGGCAGCAATAAATTAAAAAAAAGGAAGATCATTGTTCCAAATGTTTATATTTCAATGGTGTTTAAATTACCCAAACGCACGATGTCAATGCAGGATATTGCGATATGGCAGAGGATGTTGGGAGAGTTGTGTGCAAGCACTCAATCACCAGATAACTAGAAACATAAGATAACTCATAAAATAAGTTAGTTAAGTCATGCATGTTTAATTCCACACCATTATGAATGAGCGATGTAGTGATCCACTGGTTTGATATTCAGAGTGAATAAAATGCATTACAGACACAATAATTTTTGTTGAGGTAATGCAACCTAGGTGAGAACTGGCAGCCTAGAAAATGGAACAAATTAGTTGATTTGATCTGTGTTGGAAAAGATGTACGTGTGTCATGCAATGGTACTTCCGCAAAAACTGCTTCACCAAACAAGATTGATTCACGCAAGCTTTGTATTTTCTTGACAGAATAATGGCTTACATTTTTCTTGCAGGTACCGTGTGAATTTACATGACAATCTTTGTAAAAATTGTACACGTAAAATTAATTTGGACAATTTTCAAGAACATTTTTCAGTTGCTCCATTGTGTGTAGGCCTCCGTTTGTCAAAGCAGGTGGTTTTAGAATTCTCTACCCAAGGAAAAAGACTGTGAGCACTCACTTTATCCATGCCCCTCATGATCTTATACACCTTAGTCAGGTCACCCCTCTGCATCCAAAGAAAAATTCCCAGCTTATCCAACCTCTTCCTATAACTCAAGCCTGCAAGCCGAGGTAACAGCCTCATTAATCTGTTAAAGAAGGAACTGCAGATGCTGGAAAATCGAAGGTACACAAAAATGCTGGAGAAACTCAGCGGGTGCAGCAGCATCTATGGAGCGAAGGAAATAGGTAACGTTTCGGGCCGAAACCCTTCTTCAGACTGATAGGGGGTGGGGAGAAGAAAGGAAAAAAGGAAAAGGCGGAGGAGGAGCCCGAGGGCTGGGGGAGGGGAGGAGACAACCAGATGGCTGATGAAGGGGAGGGGACAGCCAGGGCTAGCGGAATTGGGAGAATTCAATGTTAATCAGCCTCATTAATCTATTTTGTACCCTTTCCAAAGTTGTTAACACTGCCCAGTTCATCACGGGCTCAGACCTCCCCACCATCGAAGGGATTTACCTCAAAAAGGCAGCCAGCATCATCAGAAACTGTAATGTCCAGATTTAGGAACAGCATCTTCCCTACTGCCATTTGGCTATTAAACATTACAACCTCAAATAAACTCTAAACTACATAGACTATTATTGTTATTATTGCAATATTATTATTTTTTTTGTATGTACGTATGTGTACATGTGTGTGTGTGTATATATATATATATATATATATTACTAAAAGTCTGATCTTGACCACTTCCTGTTGTTCTGTATAATGATTTTAGAAAAAACGCTGCCACTGATGGCTGTGATTTTTGGCCATCTTACTCAGAGTCCCCTTCCACTGTGCAGGACAAGAGGATTTTTCCCATCGTTGAAAAATAAAAGAGTTATCAGTGTTTAAAAAATGTTGAGATTCTCTCTCCTGAAGGCCACGCCCCTTCCTGAGGGACTATAAAACCCAGAAGTGTTGAGTGCCTCAATCAGTCACTGCAAGATGGGGGAGCGAGAGGGTCACGTCTCTCAGTTTGAGCTGTGAATAACACTGATCACATTTCTACTAAACTGTGAGTGTGGTTTTACAGACCTTGAGTGCCCTTAATGTGGTTTGCAAATGAAAATGTGGCTGGTTTGAAATAAAGCACAGCAAATGGTTGGTGGTGGTGGTTGGTTCGAAATAAAGCACAGCAAATGGTTGTTGGTGGTGGTTGGTTCAAAATAAAGCACAGCAAATGGTTGTTGGTGGTGGTTGGTTCGAAATAAAGCACAGCAAATTGTTGTTGGTGGTGGTTGGTTCAAAATAAAGCACAGCAAATGGTTGTTGGTGGCGGTTGGTTCGAAATAAAGCACAGCAAATGGTTCTTGGTGGTGGTTGGTTCGAAATAAATAAAGCACAGCAAATGGTTGTTGGTGGTGGTTGGTTTGAAATAAATAACAGCATTAAAAGTCTAAAC
>JAXLNO010005945.1:0-41432 GCA_038087875.1 Malacoraja senta
CTGAACATTTTGAGCTGTCTGAGGAAGTATAGGCGTTGTTGTCCTTTCTTGATGGTGTGATCTGCATTGATGTGCCATTTTAGATTATTGCAGATATAGGTGCCCAGAAACTTAAATGAGTTCGTGGAGGTTATGGGATGGGAGTTGACATGGACCGGGGGTTTGAGGTTTTGTTTGTGTCTGAAATCTATGATGATTTCTAAGGTTTTTGAGGTGTTAAGCTGCAGGTTGTTTTCTGCGCACCATTTGACTGCGCTGTCCACTGTTTGATGGTATTGTGATTCGTTATTGTCTGAGATGATGCCAATTATTGTTGTGTCGTCTGCATATTTGAAAATTTTAACTGAGCTGCATTGGGATGTGAGGTTGTTGGTGTAAAGTGAGAAGAGCTGAGGTGACAGAACGCACCCGTCTGTCAATAGGAGTGTGAACCACATTGCCCACCCACTTCCCCTGGAAATAAACCTTTGATCTTCAACCCTCACATCCACCTCCCTGAGAGCTCTGGAAATGGAGCCGTGGATAAAAGGGAAAGCAAGGCAGTGGGCACCGTGAGGCAGCGGTAGAGTTACTGCCTTACAGACCTGGGTTCAATCCTGACTACGGGTGCTGTCTGTACAGAGTTTGTACGTTCTCCCCGTGACCTGTGTTGGTTTTCTCCAAGGTCTTCGGTTTCCTCCCATACTCCAAAGACGTAGGTTGTAGGTTAATTGGCTTGGTATAAGTGTAAAATGTCCCCAGTGTGTTAAGGATAGTGTTAATGTGTGGGGATCGCTGGTTGGTGCGGACTCGGAGGGCCAAAGGCTCAGTTTCCGCGCTGTATCTCTAAACTAAACAAAATAAAAACTAATGTCAGTCAGCATGTGGAGACACGAAGATCTGAAGATGCCAGAATCTTGAGCAAAGCACAAGGTGATGGAGGAATTCAGCGCGTCAGGCAGCATCTATGGAGGGAGATGGACAGGCACTTCCCAGAGCCCTGCCATTCAACCCAAAATGCAATACCTTACACTGTACTAAACTCCATCAACCATTCCTTAGCCTATCTCCCCAATTGATTAAAATCCTGCTGCACTTTTTGACAACCATCTTCATTATATACAATACCACCCACTTTAGTGTCATATGCACTTACTAATCATGCCTTGTTCATTCTCACACAAATCATCGATATAAACCACAAAGAGCAATGGGCCCAGCACCCAACCGTCCACCATCACCCTCTGCTTCCTTCCATGAAGTCAATTTGCTATCCATTCAGCTATCTCTCCTGGAATCCCATGCGATCTAACCTTCCAGAGCAGCCTACCATGTGGAACCTTGTCAAATGCCTTACTGAAATCCATATATGCAACATCTACAGCTCTGCCCTTATCAATCTTTTTGGTCACATCTTCAAAAAATTGAATCAGATTTGTGAGACATGAAACCATGCAGACTATCCCTAATCAGTCCTTATTCATCAAATGCATATATATATATATATAAAGACACAGAATGCAGGAGTAACTCAATAGGTCAGGCAACACCCCTGGAGAACATGGATAGGCAACATTTTGGGTCAAGACCCCCTGGTTTAGACTTTGAAGAAGGGTTCCGACCCAAAACGTCAACTATCATGTTCTCCAGAGATGATCCACTGAGTTACTCCAGCACTTTGGGTCTTTTTTTTAAACCTGCACCACAGTTCATTGCACCTGCTGATACAGAACCCTCCATAATGTTTGGGATAAAGACCCATAATTTATTTGTTTAATAATTTAATTTAATTATTTGCCTCTGTACTCCACAATTTGAGATTTGTAATTTGTAAAACAGTTCTGGAAAAAAGGTCTTGTGGACAGGTGACATGACGATTAACTTATGTCAGAGTGATGGCAAGAGCAAAGTATGGAGGAGAAAAGGAACTGCCCAAGATCCAAAGCATACCACCTCATCTGTGAAACACGGTGGTGGGGTGTTATGGCCTGGGCATGTATGGCTGCTGAAGGTACTGGCTCACTTATCTTCATTGATGATACAACTGCTCATGGTAGCAGCATCATGAATTCTGATGTGTATAGACTCAAGTTCAAACAAATGCCTCAAAACACATTGGACGGCAGTTCATTCTACAGCAAGAAAATTATCCCAAACATACTGCTAAAGGAACAAAGGAGTTTTTCAAAGCTAAAAAATTGTCAATTCTTGAGTGGCCAAGTCAATCACCCAATCTGAACCCAATTGAGCATGTCTTTTACATGCTGAAGAGATAACTGCAATACAGGCCCGGCAGAGCATCACCAGAGAAGACACCCAGCAACTGGTGATGTCCATGAAGTGCAGACTTCAAGCAGTCATTGCATGCAAAGGATATGCAACAAAATACTAAACATGACTACTTTCATTTACATGACATTGCTGTGTCCCAAACATTATGGTGCCCTGAAATGGGGGGCTATGTATAAACACTGCTGTAATTTCTACATGGTGAAACTAAAATGTATAAAAATGGCCTTTATTAAAATCTGACTGTGCACTTTAACCACATGTGATTTTTTTCTATTACAAATCTCAAATTGTGGAGTACAGAGGCAATGATGGGTCTTTGTCCCAAACATTAATGGAGGGCACTGTATATCTTACATATCATATCCTTTAGAAATGCAGGGATATGAATTGCTGTTTGTGGCCATTGAAGATGTTGCTTTACGTGCTTGTATACAGGTAGTTCTAACAAGCCTGCACCTCTACGGCGGCACGGTGGCGTAGTGGTAGAGTTGTTACTTTACAACGCCAGGGTTCCAGCCTGACTACGAGTGCTGTCTGTGCTGAGTTTGTACGTTCTCCCTGTGACCACGTGGGTTTTCTCCGGGTGCTCTGGTTTCCTCCCACACTCCGAAGACGTACAGGTTTGGAGGTTAATTGGTTTGGTATAAATTGTAAATTGTCCCTAGTGTGTAGAATGGTGTTTGGTGATCGCTGGTCGGCATGAACTCAGTGGGCCAAACGACACGTTTCTGCGCTGTATTTCTGAAGTCTAAAGTCTAACTTACAGCGAAACCAGAAAACAAGAACTTTTTCAACGTCTCACCTCGCAATTCACTGTCAGGAACTTCTAACTGAGGTGAATGGTAATCCGACAATCCAATTAGCTAAAGCCCTCCAGTGTTGGTGAACATGTCCACACAATGCTGACAGTGAATCTATGCAGAATGTACAATATTTCATGCTGAGTGGATGTGTTAACCTCAATGATCTTATCCAGTGGCGGCAAAGAATTGACACAGTCTGTGTAAACGTGTGGTAAATTCTAGTTTCACAGCTGCAGAGAAAGGACCAACTCTCTCCCTCAGGAACAAATTGCATTCAGGTATTTCCTTAATTGGATAAACTAATTTAATTCCTGCAACATACAAACCGCCCAGTGTTCAGAAAGACAGCACGGAAAGGGGCGGTCAGATATGGAGTCTGTGCCACTAATACGCGCCAATTGTACTCAACCCACACCAACCCCACTCTGTTCTCCCAGCTTTCCCCATTAACTCCCCCCCCACCCCCCCCCCTCTTCCACTGCCCACCCACACACTAGCACAGTAGGTAACTTTAATCAATGTACTGTGTTGTATTGACAACCTGAGGTCACCAAACAAAAATGGAAATGTTCTTAAATGAAGGCAATTTATTAAGGTATAAAGTCCCCAGGGTGCAAATGAATGATTTTTGGAATTAAGTAAATCTCAGCATTTCACTATTAGCAGCAGAATTCGTCATCTTGCGTGTTCTATTTTTGCCTTCAATTGTAACAATCCAATGCTATAGAGATGTAAAGCGTGCAAACAGGCCCTTCGTCCCATCTTGTCAAATACCGACCAAGTTGACAAGTTGGGCTAGACCCATTTGCCTGCTTTTGGTCCATAGCTATCCAAACCCTTCCTACCCGTGCATCTGTCCAAGCGTTTTTGTATCCGTTTCTACAGCTTCCTCCGGCAGCTCTCCAGATACGGACTGCCCTCTGAGTGACAAAGTTGCCCCTGAGGTCCCTCTAAAATTTTAGTTTTAATTTTAGTGTTTTAGTTTTAGTTTTAGATGTAGAGTGTGGTAAGAGGCCCTTCGGCCCACCGAGTCTGTGCCAACCAGTGATCACCCCGTACACCAGCACTATCCTACACACTAGGGAAACCAATTCATCTACAAATCTCTGCACGTCTTTGGAGTGTGGGAGGAAACCGGAGATGCCGGAGTAAACCCACGTGGTCACGAGTCAAGTCAAGAGTCAAGAGTGTTTTATTGTCATATGTCTAGAGTTGAGTATAGGAGCAAAGCAGGGCCCTAGTGAGACCACACCTGGAGTATTGTGTGCAGTTTTGGTCTCCAAACTTGAGGAAGAACATTCTTGCTATTGAGGGAGTGCAGCGTAAGTTCACGAGGTTAATTCCCAGGATGGCAGGACTGTCATATGTTGATAGATTGGAGCGGCTGGGCTTGTATATTCTGGAATTTAGAAGGATATTGAAACATATAAGATTATTAAGGGTTTGGACATGCTAGAGGCAGGAAACATGTTCCCAATGTTGGGGGAGTCCAGAACCAGGGGCTATAGTTTAAGAATAAGTGGTAAGCCATTTAGAATGGAGATGAGGAAAAACTTTTTCACACAGAGAGTTGTGAGTGTGTGGAATTCTGTGCCTCAGAGGGCGGTGGAGGCAGGTTCTCTGGATGCTTTCAAGAGAGAGCTAGATAGAGCTCTTAGGGATAGCGGAGTTAAGGGAAATGGAGAGAAGGCAGGAACGGGGTACTGATTGTGGATGATCAGCCATGATCACATTGAATGGCGGTGCTGGCTCGAAGTGCCGAATGGCCTACTCCTGCACCTATTGTCTATTGTCTATTGTCCCAGATAGGACAATGAAATTCTTACTTGCTGCAGCGCAACAGAATATGTTATAATAAATAATATAACAATAACAATGCAATAATAATAGCACCGCTACGCCACTGTGCCGCCCTAAATCTCTTCCCTCTCACCCTAAATCTCTGCAAGCTAGTTTTAGAATCCTCTATCCTGGGAAAATAAAGGGCCTGTCCCACTTGGGTGACCTAATCAGCGAGTCCAGAAGAATGCCTTCGACCTTCAAGCTCGAGGGCACTCTCCTGGAAAGCCTCGAGCTGGATCGACCGGCCGTGTTGAAACCGCGAGCTGGATCGTCCGAACTGCGAGCTGCACACACACACACACACACACACACACACACACACACGCACACACACACACACACACACACACACACACACATCGCAAAGGTGGGGGCCAGGGACAGCGGAGGAGCGCTGTCTGCGCGATGAAGAGGAAGGTAAACGGCTGCCACAGAGTACCGTAAGTCCTTTCGAGAGTGCGGTGGGGGGGGGGGGGGAGAAGGAGAGAGAAGAGAGAGAGAAGGGAGACAGAAGGGGAGAGAAGGGGAAGGAGTGGAGAGACTTTTAAGAAGTTTAATAAAGTTATCAGGCATTTTACCTACCGGTAGGCCTTCCTAGGTCGTGAAACTCCAATGAGCCAATTAAAATGCCTGGTCAGTGAAGGAGATTGCCTACGGCTGCCCTCAAGTGCCTGTAACTACATAGCGACCCCCAGTGGCGGATTGGCCAGGGTGTCAGCTTGTCCGATGGCAAGTGGGCCCCTGATGAAGTGGGCCCCCTATATCAAGTGGGCCCCTGATGAAGTGGGCCCCCTTTGTCTCCAATATTTTAGACCCAGTCCACCACTGGCGACCCCACTCCACTGCACTACGAGTGATAAAAACCCATGCCGACCAATTTTTACTCGCAGATAATTTTTCAACATGCTGAAACATTTTCCGTGACCTAGCTGAGGCTGCGAGTAGGCGGGAACCTCCCTCGAGCATGAAGGAGAGTTCCAGCCACCTCATACGACCTCCTAGGACCTCATGTCGACCATGCTGCGAGATTGAGTCCAGGGCAAACTCTTCTAAACTCGCAGATTAGGTCGCCCAAGTGGGACAGCCCCTTAACATTGAAAATTCTCGAGGAGATGCAAATGCAGCTGAGAGCCCTGACTCCAAAGCAGAGGGCCTGGCAGTCCCGATATAAAGCAGGATACTTGCAGTGTTTGCCAATTCAGGAGAAGGTTTGTCAGGTTCACAAATCATCTTAAAGTCAGTTTAAAAAATAACAGATCATCCTGACTCGCTTGGTGAATCAGTGAGATATATTTAGCTCAGGGACATACAGAATGCCTCAAATACTTTTGAAGTCAGATACAATTAATCTGGCGACATTGGCTCTGTTCAGTACCAATTTGACTCTGCTAAATACACTGCAAGAAATACTCAAACCCATTAATCAGAGCCTGCAATAGGTATCAGGAACACACTCAGCAAGTACCAGGCAAAACACTACCCTGCCCTGCCCATTAGGGTGAAGGGCAGCATATATCTCCATTCATTTGAGATGAGCGTTTGGCGGCACTGGCCTGTACTTGCTGGAGTTTAGAAGGATGAAGGGAGTACTCATTAAAGCGAAATAGCGAGAGGCTTGGATAGAGTGGATGCGCAGAGGATGTTTTCACTAGTGGGAGAGACTAGGACCAGAGAGCACTCAGAATTAAAGGATGTACATTTTGAAAGGAGCTGAGGAGAAATTTCTTTAGCCAGATGTTGGTAAATCTATGGAATTTATTGCCACAAATGGCTGTGGCGGCCGCCATTGGGTGTTTTTAAGGAGGAAATTGACAGGGTTATGGGGAGAAGGCAGGAGAATTGGGTTGAGAGAGAAAGATAGATCAGCCATGACTGAATGGTGGAGTAGACTTATTGGGCCAAATGGCCTACTTCTGCGCCTATGACATGAACTTATGAACATATTGCCTGCATATCCACTTGCCGATTCAAAAGCCTCTTAAGTGTCACTTTTGTATCCGCCCCCACCACCACCCTGGCAGCACCCCGCACGTCGCATTTAAATTTTGCCCCTCTCACCTTAAAGTTATGCCCTCTCGTCTTTGATATTTCCATCCTGGGCAATAGATTCTAAGCTTCTTCTTCTTCTTGCGTATGGCGTGCAGAGCCTAAAGTTGTAAGACAACTTGTTCTGTTTGATCTTCTGTTTGTGCACGCCAGGTTGATTGGATTCGTTGAAACAGGGTGGACCACATGAAGGTTGCAATCTCCCACCCCAGATTCTAAGCTTGATTCAGAGTATCTGCTTTTGTAGTCTGGTGTGGGCCACATGAAAGACCTGGCCCGGCCATGGACCAAAACAGAATACAATTCCAGCCTCAGCGTGGAGATGTTGGTCAGGGGCAAGGACACTGTTATTGGCTCACCTTACTTTCCAGTCAAATTGGACAATTTCCCAGAGACTTTGAGGTGTTTGGTTTTACTTGGACAATATCAAAGGAATGTTCTGATTTTTGACAAAGCGTTTCCAGTTGATTCGATTTAAATTGGGCAGAGTTAGTTTAGAGATGTGCCCCAGTCATTTACACCATTGTAATAGGTGTGTGCTGTAGTCCACCTCATCTCCTCAATTCCTCATTCCTTGTCCCGTCCCAACAATTGTCTGAAACACAGAGTGCTGGAGTAACTCAGCGGGTCAGGCAGCATCTCTGGAGAACATGGATAGGTGACGTTTCACAGAGTGCTGGAGTAACTCAGCGGGTCAGGCAGCATCTGTGGAGAACATGGATAGGTGACGTTTCACAGAGTGCTGGAGTAACTCAGCGGGTCAGGCAGCATCTCTGGAGAAAATGCTGTGCCGAACCTCAGTGCGAAGGGAGATTGCACATATGATTCATTATGATATAATGAATCATAAGTTCATATGTGATTGGAGCAGAATTAGGCCATTCGACCTATCAAGTCTACTCCGCCATTCAATCATGGCTGATCTATTTCTCCCTCCTAACCCCATTCTCCTGCCTTTTCCCCATAACCCCTGACACCCATACTAATCAACAATCCGTCTCTCTCTGTCTTCAAATTATCAATTGACGGCCTCCACAGCCTTATGTGGCAATGACCTACAGATTCACCACCCTCTGACTAAAGAAATTCCTCCTCGTCTCCTTCGACTGTGGAGCAGCGGTAGACTTGCTGCCTCACAATGCCAATCTCCCCGGATTCGATCCTGACGATGGGTGTTGTCTGTACCTTCTCCCCGTGACCTGCGTGAGTTTTCTCCAAGATCTTCGGTTTCCTCCCACATTCCAAAGACGTACAGGTTTGGAGGCTACTTGGCTTGTTATAAGTGTAAATTGTCCCTAGTGTATACAGGATAGTGTTAATGTGCAGGGATCGCTGGTCGGCGCGGACTCGGGGACCGAAGGACCTGTTTCCGCGCTGTATCTCTAATCTTAAAAAAATCGAAACCTTCCTGAAGGTACGTTCTTTTATTCTAAGGCTTATGACCTTTGGTCCTAGACTTCCCCCAGTAGCGGTAACATCATCTCCGCATCCACTCTATCCATATCCACTCTCTACCAATCAATTGGTTGGTGTTTGGCCTACAGCCTCCCATTGCGGTACTAAGATGATGCTACCAGTGCTGGACACTGCTGTGTGGGATCGAGGGACCGCCATCTGTAATACGTCCCACAATCGACTGCCGACTGGACCACTGTCTCAGGGCATCCGCCCACCACATGGCGAAGATGTGCTGAAGTAACTCAGTCAGCGAAAAGACATGATCTCAATCAAGCTGCACACAATGTACAGATACAGGAGAAAGGGAATAACGTTTAATGCAAGATAAACTCCACTAAAGTACGATTACAGATAGTCCGACGTCTCATCTGAGGTAGGCTGTAGGTCAGGACCACTCTTTAGTTGGCGATAGGATGGATAGCGAGGCTTGCTGACTTTAACATCTTGGTCTGCGGAGCTTCTAGCTGCGGGCATGGGCGCTGACTTTAACATCGCGGAGCCTGGTATCTTTTGCCGAGGATCGCCAGTGTTGGAGTTCCGTCCACCTAGGCCTGTAAACTTTGGAAGCAGCGGTACTCCAAGCTGCAGAGTGTGTTCCGATCCGTCCCGACGCCGGAGTTCCAATCATCCCGGCAAGAGGGCCTGTTCATCGGGCTGTCCGTAGCGGCGACTGCGGAGGGTTCTAGACCCCGACCACGGGTGAACAAAGAGGAAGAGTAACTGAACTTTATTGCCTCCCATCACAGTGAGAAATGTTGATCCCACTGCGGTGGATGTTTATGTTAAACTCTAATGTGTGTTGTGTTCTTTATTTTTGTATGGCTGCATGGTAACTCAAATCTCACTGTACCCATTGGTGCACGTGACAATAAATGTGAACTTGAACTTGAACTTAAACTTGGTTTAGTAGCGGATGATGAGCGTAGCAATGGGATAGACCATGGTGCTGAATGAAAGGTAGACACAAAAAGCTGCAGTAACTCAGCGGGACAGGCAGCATCTCTGGAGAGAAGGCATGGGTGACGTTTCGGTTCGAGACCCTTCTTAAGAAGGTTTAAACCAGCATCTGCAGTTCCTTCCTACACATGGCACTGAATGATGTGACCTATGGAAAACCTTGTGCTTTCATATGAATGAATGAATAAAGGGAGAATTTTAGTCGCGATTGTCCCCATTGAATGTGCTCTTTCATGAGAATGAATGGATAAAGGAGTACTTTCCCTGCGATTGTTGGTGAATTGTGCAGCAAAGGAAACTATACTCTGAATTGTCCCTTCATTCTATCCACCAGGAGGAGAAGTCCTCCCTGTACTTTGCCTTGTATCTGCTCCCATCACCTGTGCTGAGCGAGGAAGCGGAGATACCTTTGGCCTGCGTTAGGGAAGAGAGGGCCCACTTGTGTCATCACATTCCAGCTGCATCTGGCCAGAGGTTTCAGTGTGTGGGACAAGGGAGGTTTGTCAGGCACCACCAATGACAGCCTTTGTAGTATTCTGGACCATGCACCAGTTCAGACAAGAACCTTTCCTTTTATAGTGCTAACTCCCCCCACCCCCATCCCTTGTTTTGTTGGCTCTGTAAAACATAAAACTTCCTTTATCATGGTGCGTGGATTGGCAGCAAGCTTTGAGCTGTAGGTTTGAGTCATGGAGCAGAGAAAGAGGCCTTTCAGTCCAATTTGTCCCTGCTGATGGAGATGCCCCAGAAGGTATTGAAGGTATTGAAGGTAAAGTCTGAAGTCTGAAAGTGTGAAGTTCTGAAGGGAAAGTTATAGATTACACCAGGCCTCAGAAACGCCAGCCCAGGGTAAGTTGTGTGCTCTGGGACAAGCGGTACTCAACCTGCTGAATTTAAGAAAAAATGAACTGCAGATGCTGGTTTATACCAAAGAAACTGCTGAGTAACTCAGCGTGTCTGGCAGCATCTGTGGAGAACATGGATAGGTGACGTTTCACAGAGTGCTGGAGTAACTCAGCGGGTCAGGCAGCATCTCTGGAGAACATGGATAGGTGACGTTTCAGGTTGGGACCCTTCTTCAGACTCATCAGGAATCAGTAAATATAGGAACAGGTCAGGGTCACAGAAACACAGTTTAACATTTCATCTCTGAGACCCTTGATCAGAAAGGTTTTGGTCCATTCTGAATCAGTGCCCCTGACCTGCTGAGTATATCCAGCTTTATCTGCCTTCATGCAGCTCAATGTCATCCGACCCACAATGTTGACTCTGTTCCTCTCTCCACATATTTAACGTTTTGGACTTTCGAGATACAGTGCAGAATGAGGCCCTTCGGTCCATCGAGTCCTCACCGACCAGCGATCAACCCATACACTAACACTACCCTACACACTAGTGACAATTTGCATTTTTTTACAGAAGCCAATTAACCTACAAACCTGTACGTCATTGGATTGTGGGAGGAAACCGGAGCACCCGGAGAAAACCCACGTGGTCACAGGGAGGACGTACAAACTCCATACAGAGGTAGTCAGGATAGAACCCGGATCTCTGGCGCTGTGAGCAGCAACTTCCGCTGCGCCACCTAGTTCTCGAGCAAGCAGCTTAATATTTATACTATTTTCTCTTTATAGCTTCAATTTCCAGCATGCAGAGTATTTTGCTAGTAAATTGTATAATGTATATATTTTATCCATATGTAATTGCATTGACAGACTTGTAACGCTGCAGCAAGAATCTCATTGACCATTGTTGATACGTATGACTATTACACACTTTGACTCCCATGACTCCTCTCTTGGTCTAATTTCCCAAAACTAAAATACAACAGCAGCACATATGAAAAAAGTTCATTTGAACACTCAAACTCACACACACACACATGCACACACACACGCACACGCACACGCACACGCACACGCACACGCGCATGCGCACGCGCACACACACACCCGCACACACACACACACACACACACACACACACACACACACACACACACACACACACACACACACACACACACACACACACACACACACACACACACACACACACACACACACACACACACACACACACATGACCTCCTCTGGCAACTTGTTCCATACACCCACCACCCTTTGTGTGAAAAGGTCACCCCTCAGGTTCCTATTAAATCTTTTCGCCCATCACCTTCAACCTATGCCCTCTGGTTTTCGATTGCCCTAATCTGGGCAAGAGACTGTACGTGTACCCGATCTATTCCTCTAGAGGAATAGATCCAACATGAAACATAGGATGTTGTACAGCACAGGAACAGACACTTCAGCCCACAATGTGAACCTGATGCAAAGATAAACTAACCTCCTCTGCCTGCACGTGATCCGTATCCCTCCATTCCCTGCATATCCATGTGCCTGTCCAAATGCCTCTAAGGCACCAGTGAGGAACAGTACATTGGAATGAAGCACCTAGCCTTGAAGTGTAAGAAGGAACTGCAGATGCTGGTTTAAACCGAAGAGAGACACAAAATGCTGGAGTAACTCAGCGGGACAGGCAGCATCTCGGTAGAAAAGGGATGGGTGACATCTCGGGTCGAGACCCTTCTTCAGACTAGTCAGGGCAAAGACAAGATGACAAGACAAGATACATTTGTTTGTCACATGTACCAGTTGGTACAGTGAAATGTGGTCACCATACAGTCATACAAATAAAATAAACAACACAACACACAGTAGAGTTCAACATAAAACATCCCCACACAGCAGAATCAAACGTTTCCCACTGTGAGGGAAGGCACCAAAGTCAGTCATCTTCCTCTGATGTTCACCCGTGGTCGGGGCCTCCGGAGCTCTCCGCAGTTGCCGCCACGGGCGGCCCGATGTTCAGGCCCGCTCGCCGGGATGATGGAACTCCGACGTCAGAAAAGGAGGATAACCTCAGCGGCTTGGACATCCGCGGCTCCCGAAGTCCACAGGCCGCGCTGGGCGGAGATTCAACACTGGCGGCCCTCGGCAAAGGGTTCCAGGACTCCGCGATGTTGGTCAGCACCGCCCGCGCTGGGTGCTCTGAAAACCACAGCTCCGCGATGTCGATGCAGAGGCCCAACGCTCTGGAGCTTCAAATGTCGATCCAGTTAGACATCGCCTCTCCGCGGTGAATCCAGCGCTGCGCCACCGCTGCTGAAGCTCTGGTCCGGTCCCTGGTCCCCGGCAGGAAAGGCCACTCTGATCCAGGTGGTAGGCCACGAGGAGGGGGGCGAGGACGCGACTCGGAGAATAGTCGCATCCTTGCCAGGAAGCGACTGGGAAACAGTTTCCCCCTTACCCTACTCCCCTCCCCCACATAGAAAAGCTAAAGAATCCCAAAACAAACTGTTAAGACAAACTAAAATAAAAAAAGATAGAAAAAAAACGGACAGACTGTAGGCAGAGAAATGAGAGATATAGGCAGTGGAGAGAACAATTAAATGAAAGATATGCAAACAAGTAACAATGATAAAGAAAACAGGCCATTGTCAGCTATTTGCTAGGTGAGAACGAGAACTTGGTGCAACTTGGGTGGGGGAGGGATGGAGAGAGAGGGAAGGCAGGGGTCACTTGAAGTTTCTCTAAATCAATACCGAAGATAGACACAAAAAGCTGGAGTAACTCAGCGGTACAGGCAGCATCTCTGGAGAGAAGGAATGGGTGATGTTTTGGGTCAAGACTCTTCAGACTGAAGAAGGGTCTCAACCCGAAACTTCACCCATTCCTCCTCTCAAGAGATGCTGCCTGTCCCGCTGAGTTACTCCAGCTTTTTGTGTCAATCTGAAATATTCATACCACTGGGTTGTAAGCTGCCCAAGCGAAATATGAGATGCTGTTCCTCCAAGCCTTGATAACAGTGGGGAGGGTGAATGGCTGGACTGGGACACGAACTTACGATTGAATGCAAACTGTGGCGAACATATTGGAGCCCAGGACAAAGGAAGCAATCTTGTGACACTTCCATAATGACCTGCAGAAGCTTAAAGATGTAGTTATGTCCACCAGAGGGAGCTCCTGGCTCAGGCAAGTGTAGCCAACATTGGTTTCACATTGACTCTATGAAGAACTTTGGTATCTCCATAAATATAAGTTTACCAAGTAAGACTCCAAGACCCCAACTTTAAACACTTGCTCTTCCAACCCAGAGATGGGATGCCTATTAGAAAGGCAGGTGTAGGCAGACATGATAGAGTCATAGATTCATAGAGTGATACATTGTGGAAACCGTCCCTTCAGCCCAACTCGCCCACACCGGCCAACAATGTCCCAGCTACACTAGTCCCACTTTCCTGCGCTTGGTCCGTAACCCTCCAAACCTGTCCTATCTATGTACCTGACTAAATGTTTCTTAAACAATGGGATAGTCCCCGCCTCAACTACCTCCTGTGGCAGCTTGTTCCATACACCCACCACCTTCTGTGTGAAAAAGGTACCCGTCGGATTCCTATTAAATCTTTTCCCCTCAACTTTGACCTATGTCCTCTGGTCCTTGATTCCCCTACTCTGGGTAAAGGACTCTGTGCATCTACCCGATCTATTCCTCTCATGATTTTGTATACCTCTATAAGATCTCCCCTCATCCTCCTGCGCTCCATGGAATAAAGACCCAGCCTACTCAACCTCTCCCTATACAC
The DNA here is from genome assembly GCA_038087875.1 of Malacoraja senta. NCBI lineage: Eukaryota > Metazoa > Chordata > Chondrichthyes > Rajiformes > Rajidae > Malacoraja > Malacoraja senta. The sequence goes on from JAXLNO010005945.1 coordinate 14,023, forward strand.
TCAAGTCCTGGCAACATCCCTGTAAATCTTTTCTGAACACTTTCAAGCTTGACAATATCGTTCCTATAACATGGTGCCCAGAACTGAACACAATATTCTAAATGCAGTCTCAACAACGTCTGAGACAACTGCAACATGACCTCCCAACTTCTATACTCAATACTCTGACTGATGAAGCCCAATGTGGCAAAAGCCTTTTTGACCACCTTATCTACCTGCGACTCGACCTTCAAGGAACCATGCACCTGTACTCCTAGATCCCTCTGCTCTACAACATTACCCAGAGGCCTACCATTTACTGTGTAGATCCTGCAACTTGTTCGATGTCCCAAGACGCAACACCTCACACTTTTCTGTATTCAATTCCATCAACCATTCCTCCGCCCACATGACCAGTTCCAGATCCTGCTGCAATTTTTCACAACCATCTTCACTATCTGCAAACCCAGCCACTTTTGTATGATCAGCAAACTTGCTAATCTTGCCCTGTATGTTCTCATCCAAATCATTGATATAGATGACAAACAGTAACAGGCCCAGCACCGAACCCTGAGGCACACCACTAGTCACAGGCCTCCATTCTGAGAAGCAACCTTCCACCATCACCTGCTTCCTTCCATGGAGCCAATTTGCTATCCATTCAACTATCTCTCCTTGGATTCCATGAGATCTAACCTTCCAGAGCAGCCTACCATACGGCACCTTGTCGAACACTTTACTGAAGTCCATGTACACAACATCTACAGCTCTGCCTTCATCAACCTTTTTGCTCACGTCTTCAAAAAAATCAACCAGATTTGTGAGACACGACCTCCCACATACAATACCATGCTGACTGTCCCTAATCAGCCCTTGCCCATCCAAATGCCTGTATATCCTATCCCTCAGAATACTCTCCAGTAACTTACCAACCACAGATGTTCAGCTCACCGGCCTATAGTTCCCAGCATTTTTCCTGCAGCCCTTCTTGAAAAGTGGCACAACATTTGCCACCCTCCAATACTTTGTCACCTCTCCTGTATTTAAGGACGACTCATAAATTTCAACCAGGGCTCGGATAAATCTGATCAGGCCTCGGAGATTTGTCTACCTTCAAACACGACAGTACCTTCAGTACTTCCTTGACGGTAACCCTGACTGTTCTCATGACACTTCCAGTGACTGCTCCAAGTTCCTCCGTCCTACTGTCTTTCTCCTTGGTAAATACAGAGGAGAAATACTCATTGAGGGCCTTGCCCATCTCCTGTGGCTCCACACAGAGGTGACCACTTTTATTCCTGAGAGTTCCCACTCTCTAGTTACCCTTTTCCCCTTTATGTATTTATAAAATCTTTTGGGATTGTCCTTAATGCTACCCGCCAGAACTATCTCCTGGCCCCTTTTTGCCCTTCTGATTTACTTTTTTAGTTTACTTCATAGTTCCCGAAATTCCTCCAGGGATGCACTTGATCCCAGCTGCCTATGCCTGTCCCATGCACCCTTCTTGTTTTTGGCTAACGTCTCAATTTCCCTCATCAGCCAAGCTTCCTTGCGTTTGCCTGCTTTGCCCTTCACTCTAACGGGGACGTACACATCCTGAGCTTTCTTCAGTACACTTTTAAAAACATCCCACTTGGCAGATGTTCCTTTCCCCTCAAATAACCTGCTCCACAATCAACTTGAGCGAGACCTTCTCTCATACCCTCAAAGTTGGCCTTACCCCAGTTGAGCATTTTAACATGTGGACCATCTCCATCCCGATCCATAACTATCTTAAACCTAATCGAACTGTGGTCACTGGTCCCAAAAGGCTCCTCCACACACACGTCATTAACTTGCCCTTCCCAATTTCCTAATTCTAGATCCAGCGTTGCCCTCTCACGTGTGGGGGCCTCCACACACTGCTTAAGAAAACTCTCCCGATAGTGGTGTTCACGATGCTTTTACATAGGCGCATAGATGTGCAGGAAATGGAGGGGTATGGATCATGTACAGGTGGAAGAGATTGGTTTTAAAGTTAAAACTTGGCATCATGATCAGCACAGACCTTGTGGGCTGAAGGGCCTGTTCCTGTGCTGATCTTTGTAGCTATTCTGGCTTCTGAACAGTCCTTTCATAAGCAAGGGTACTGTCCAGTTCACCTTTACCACATTGTGAATACTGGACTTTGTCTCTGGAATTGGTGATCTACAATACTGAGAACGATATTCTGCATGTTATATCTTCCCCCTTGTTCTATCTATTGTACTTGAGTTTGAACTGATTGTATGGTATTTGTGATCTGATTGGATCGCATGCAAAACATTACCAGAGGTTGTACAGATGACTGGGATTGGATTGGAACAATCATTAGTGGGAGAGTCTAGGACCAGAGGCCACTGCCTCAGAATAAAAGGGCGTTCCTTTAGAAAGAAGATGAGGAGGAATTTCTTTATTCAGCGGGTGGTGAATCTGGAATTCATTGCAATTCAGAAGGCAGTGGAGGCCAAGTCAATGGATACTTTTGAGGCGGATATTGACAGATTCTTGAATAGTACAGGTGTCTGGGGTTATGGGGAGATGGCGGGAGATTGTGGTTAGGAGGGAGAGATAGATCAGCCATGATTGAATGGGGGAGTAGACATGATGCATTGAATGGCCTAATTTTGCTCCTATGGCTTAAGGGCCTGTCCCACTTAGGCAATTTTTTAGGCGACTACAGGCGACTAGGCTGTCGACACATGGTCGACATAGTCGTGAGTAGTCTCCTCCATTGCCCAAAGGGTCATAGCATTTACTGGTCGCCACTAGATTTTGAAATGCTCAAAACTTTTTGGCGACAGTCGGCGACCGTAGGCTTGTCGTAGCTTGTCTTCTCCTGACGTAGGTGCTGTCGTAGGTTGACGTAGGTTGTCGTCAGATGACTTAGGTTGTCGCCGGTGCTGACTTCGGTGAATTCCATTGTCGCCTAAAAAATCGCCTAGTGGAACAGTCCCTTCATGAACTTATCATTGTTGTGTCAGTGTATGCCTCCTGACAACTTTATCCGTAGAAGATTATTATTGTTACTTTTATAATGGGAATGATTTGTAATTGTGACGATGTAAACTGACAACACTGCCATTTCACCTTGTAGTCATTGGGACCACTGGCGTGTTGCAGGGCCCAGAGTATGTGTTCACATCAGTTCAGTTTAGTTTATTGTCACGTGTACCGAGGTGCCGTGAAAAGCATTTCTTGCATGCTAACCAGTCAGCGGAAAGACAATACATGATTAGTACAATCGAGCCATTTACATTGTATAGATACATGATAAAGGAATAATGTTTAGTGCAAGGTAAAGCCAGCAAGGTCTGACAAAGGATAGTCCAAGGTTCACTAATGAGGTAGATAGTAGTTCAGGACCGCTCTCTGGTTGTGGTAGGATGGTTCAGTTGCATGATAACAGCTGGAAAGAAACTGTCCCTGAATCTGGAGGTGTGCGTTTTCACACTTCTGTAACTTTTGCCTGATGAGAGAGGGGAGAAGAGGGAGTGGCCAGGGTGCGACTCGTCCTTGATTATGCTGCTGGCCTTGCCGAGGCAGCGTGAGGTATAAATGGAGTCAATGGAAGGGAGGTTGGTTTGTGTGATGGTCTGGGCTTCGTCCACAATTCGCTGCAATTTGTTGCGGAACCCACATACAACCATGGACATGGGCAAAAGGTTGGCATTAAACTTGGCGCAGCACCATGGATGAATGCTGGCTCGAGCCGCTAAACCCTGGTACTATCGTCCTTAATGCTGAACACACTGGCACAAACCGATTCCCGGCCCACTGTTTCCAATAAAAAAAAATATATAAATGTAATTTAACAAGGAATTAAAGAAATAAATACCAAATGTGTTGCATTAAGTTGGGAATGAATCACGTCAGGACATGCTGCTCTGATTATCTGAGCCATGGAACTGTAAGCCAGTTGGTCTTGTTCCAGGGCATGGTGCCAGGGTAGATGGCCTCCTATGCCTCCTATGCCTAAATTCCTTGTGTCACGTTTCTCAATCACCATCGTGGAGCCAGCTGCCTTACACTGAGTTAGACACAAAATGCTGGAGTAACTTAGCGGGACAGACAGCATCTCTGGAGAGAAGGAATGGGTAACGTTTCAGCTTGAAAGACACAGGGAAAGGAAATGAGAGATATAGACGATGGTGTAGAGAGATATAGAACATTGAGTGATATGCAAAAAGTAACAATGATAAAGGAAACAGGCCTTGTTAGCTGTTTGTAGGGTAAAAATGAGAAGCTAGTGCGACTTGGGTGGGGGAGAGATAGAGAGAGAGGGAATGCCGGGGCTACCTGAAGTGAGAGAAATCAATATTCATACCACTGGACTACAAGCTGCCCAAGCGAAATATGAGATGCTGTTCCTCCAATTTACATTTAGCCTCACTTTGACAATGGAGGAGACCGAGGACAGAAAGGTCTGCATGGAATGGGAAGGTGAATTAAAGTGTTTGGTAAATGGGAGATCAGATAGGTTCAGGCGGACTGAGCGAAGGTGTTCAGCGAAATGATCGCTCAGTCTACATTTGGTCTTGCCGATGTATAAGAGCCCACCATTTAGAAGAGGACACTATAGTTCTTGTGGACGTTCACAAAAGAGTTCAATGCTGATGGTCTTGTCCCCACATCTTGTGCGGACAACTAACTTCCGCATTTAAATTGCACGGAAAAGCTTCCATATTCTGTTGCCAGGACTAGAGAGTGTGAGCTATAGGCAGAGGTTGAGCAGGCTGGATCACTATTCTTCGGAGCACTGGGACATGTTGGTGATGTGGGCAAGTTGGGCCGAAGGGCCTGTTTCCACGTTGTTTCACTCTATGACTATTCTTAAATCACAATGTAGAACATAGGAAAGTACATGCCCTTCAGCTCCCAATGTTCAGAATTCTGTATCTTCCCCATTGCTCTACCTATTGTACTTAAATTTGACTTAATTATATACAATATTATCTGATCAGACATGTATGAGTCCCGAATTCATGTCTCCTCAGTACCCTGCAGCTCCGCCCTTGCTCCCCCTCCACCTAGTCCCAACAGAGACAGAGTCCCCCTAGTCCTTACCTTTCACCTCATCTGCCATCGCATACAACACACAATCCTCCGAATTTTTCGCCACTTCCAACAGGATCCCAACGCAAGTCACATTTTCCCATCTTCACCCCTTTCCGACTTCCGCAGAGACTGTTCCCTCCGCATCTCCCTGGTTAACTCATCCCTTCAAACCCAAACCACCCCCTCCCCAGGTACTTTCCTCTCAATATCTGTCGCTATATCTCCTCCCTCGACTCTGTGCAGGGACCCCGACAGTCCTTTCAGGTTAGGCAGAGGTTCACTGGCACCTCCTCCAACCTCATCTACTATATCCGTTGTTCAAGATGTGGACTCGTATACATCTGCGAGACCAAACGCAGACTGGGCGATCGTTTTGCAGAACACCTTCGCTCAGCCCACATGAACCAACAAGATCTCCCGGTTGCTGGACATTTTAATTCTCCTTCCCATTCCCACACAGACCTTTCTGTCCTCAGTCCCCTCCATTGTCAGAGTGAGGCTAAATGCAAATTGGATGAACAGCATCTCATATTTCATTGGGCAGCTTACAGCCCCGTGGTATGAGTATTGATTTCTCTAACTAGTAAAGTAAAGTAAAGTAAATTTATTTATATAGCACTTTTCAGTCGATTTCAATCAAAAGCCAAAGTGCTTTACAGGGAAGACTATCCATACAAAGAGGTAGAAAAAAATGACACAACACACTATAAGAAATTCAACACGAACATCCCCCCACAGTAGAATCTACACTCTCCACTGTGAGGGAAGGCACCAAAATGTCCAGTCCTCCTCCTCCTCCTAGTCCACCCGAGGTCGGGGCCAGTTTGAGGTCACTGCAGCCAGTCGCCGCAACGGCAGCCCGATGATTATAGGCCCCACCCGCATCGGGTGGAAAAGTCCTCAGCAGCTTGGAAATGTCTGGAGCGGCCGCTCCTTCCCCGGAGACTGCGACGCCCGTGGACTTTAGGCCGTGCCGGTTGGAGCTTCGACTCCGCGGTGCTTCCGATCCAGCGCCGCCCGCCCACGGCGGGATGCCCTCAAACCGCAGACCGCAGACCGCGGCTGCTCGATGTTGGTGGTCGACGGTCACAGCACTCCGGAGCGGCGACCCGGCAAGGCATCGCCCGCTCCTTGTTGGTGTCCCAGCGCTGTGCCGCCGAAGCTGTGGTCCCCGGCAGGAACGCCGCTCCAGACCAATGGAAGGCCGCATGGGGAGACCGGAGATGCGTTTTGGAGGGAAACCGCATCTCCGACAAGGTAGGACTGGGGTCTGCTCCGGAGTTCCGGACTATCCCAACACCAACACCTTATTACATAGAAACATAGAAACATAGAAAATAGGTGCAGGAGTAGGCCATTCGGCCCTTCGAGCCTGCACCGCTATTCCATATGATCATGGCTGAATCCAAATCAGTATCCTGTACCTGCTTTCTCTCCATACCCCCTGATCCCTTTAGCCACAAGGGCCACATCTAACTCCCTCTTAAATATAGCCAATGAACTGGCCTCAACTACCTTCTGTGGCAGAGAATTCCAGAGATTCACCACTCTCTGTGTGAAAAATGTTTTTCTCATCTCGGTCCTAAAAGAATTCTCCCTTATCCTTAAACTGTGACCCCTTGTTCTGGACTTCCCCAACATCGGGAACAATCTTCCTGCATCTAGCCTGTCCAACCCCTTAAGAATTTTGTACGTTTCTATAAGATCCCCGCTCAATCTTCTAAATTTTAGCGAGTACAAACCGAGTCTATCCAGTCTTTCTTCATACGAAAGTCCTGACATTCCAGGATTATATTATTATATTGTTCTAATAACAATGTGCGAGAAGGCACATATATTCCAATATTTTAAAAACTCAACTCTCCCACACAATTATTTGTACATTCAACAGTACATTGGGTTTCAACCTGAAACGTCACCTATCCATGTTCTCCAGTGATGCTGCCTGACCCGCTGAGTAATTCCAGCACTCTGTGTCCTTTTGATACATTCAGACACATCTTCACAGCCTGGAAACAATGAACTGCTGATGCTGGTTTACAAAAAAAGGCACGAAGTGCTGGAGTAACTCAGCGGGTCAGGCAGCATCTCTGGAGAACATGGATAGGTGACGTTTCACAGAGTGCTGGAATAACTCAGCGGGTCAGGCAGCATCTCTGGAGAACATGGATAGGCGACGTTTCACAGAGTGCTGGAGTAACTCAGCGGGTCAGGCAGCATCTCTGGAGAACATGGATAGGTGACGTTTTGGATCAGGAGCGCAGTCTCCAGAGATGCTTCCTGACCTGTTGAGGTTGCATAAACTTGGATTGTTTTCTCTGAAACGTCGGAGGCTGAGGGGAGACTTGATAAAAGTATCTAAAATTATGAGAGGCATAGATAGGGTAGACATTCAGAGCCTTTCTCCCAGGGTGGAAATGTCCAACACTAGAGGGCATAGCTATAAGATGAGAGGTGGAAAGTTTAAAGGAGATGTACGGGGCATGTTTTTACACAGAGGGTGGTCAGTGCCTGCAATGTGCTTCCAGGGGTGGTGGTGGAGGCTGATATGATAGTGGTGTTTAAGAGGTATTTAGATAGGCACGTGGATGTGCAGGGAATAGAGGGATATGATCACATGCAGGCAGATGAGATCAGTTTAACTTGGTATCATGTTCTGTGCAAACACTTTGTGTTTAAATGCCTGATATTTAGAGAGATACAGTGCGGAAACAGGCCCTTCGGACGACAAAGTCCGCGTCGACCAGCGATCACCCACCCCGTACACTAGCACTATCCAAATTATGTATTGTTGCTGCCCCTACTACTTCTTGTTGTTGTTCCATTTTATTTATATATTTGTAAGTTGCTTGCTTTAACTGTAAGGTTAAGTGTTGAGTGTTTTGAAAAGTGCCCATAAAAAAAATGCATTATTATTATTATTATCCTACAAGCTGGGAATAATTTACAATTTTAGAGAAGCCAATTAACCTACAAACCTGTACGTCTTTGGAGAGTGGGAGGAAACCAGAGCACCCGGAGAAAACCCACACAGACACAGGGAGAACGTACAAACTCCATACAGACAACACCTGTAGTCAGGATGGAACCCGGGTCTCTGGCGCTGTAAGGCAGCAACTCTACCGCTGTGTCTCCGTGCTGCCCTCTGTGCTGTATTGTTCCATGTTCTATGTTCTACCATTCTGGAGACTGAGCTCGCTGATGATTTTTTGCACATGACACTCAAACTAAAAGCAAGTAGAAGTGTGTAGGAAGGAACTGCAGATGCTGGTTTACACCCGATATAGGCACAAACAGCTGGAGTAACTCAGCGGGACAGGCAGCATCTCTGGAGAGGAGGAATGGGTGAAGTTTCGGGTCGAGACGCTTCTTCAGACTGAGAGTCAGAAGAGAGGGAGACACCGGGCTAGGGAAGGATAAGGTGTGCATAGACGCTGTGTCTGGCTTGCTGCATCTAATCACAGTTTATAGTTTGTCCACAGCAAGGATCCCCACTACAGTACACAATGCAGAGTTTGTTCTCTGCTTGGAAAACCTTCCCCCAGACATTTACCTGGAGCCAGTAGTCATTATTGTGTCTGGCCAGCTAGAAATGTCTCACAGCCGTCTTTATAAACGGACCAAATGTATCAGCACAGAATCACAGCCAGTTGCCGCTCCTGGGCTTTACATAGTTCAGCACACAACAATGGCTTACAGACATATGTCAACATAAAAATTAACACGTATTAAATGGTTACGAAAAATATGCACAAGAGATTTAGAATCCGATTCAGGCATGAATGGCAGTAGATTAAATATATTGCACTGTGATACAAATCATCAAAAGTGGAACAGGACAGGACAGAAATTTAAGATGGAAGAGGAAAGATTTAATAGGAACCTGATTTAGTTTCGTTTCTAACTAAAGATTAGTTTAGAGTCTGAAGAGGGGTCTTAAAACGAAATGTCACCCATTTCTTTCTGTCCAGAGATGCTGCCTGTCCCGCTGTTACTCCACCAATTTAGGTCTATCTTCAGGGTAAAACAGCATCTGTAGTTCCTTCCTACACATTTAGTTTAGATTAGTTTATTGTTACATGTGCCAAGGTACAGAGAAAAGCTTTTGTTGCGTGCTAACCAGTCAAAGAAAAGATTATGCATGATTAATATCAAGCCTTCCATATGTACAGGTAAAGGAAATAACATTCAGTGCAAGATACAATCCAGTAGTCACATTAAAGATAGTCCAAGGGCCTCTGATGAGGAAGATAGTGCCCTCTATGTTGTTGATAGGATGGGGCAACTTTTTCATAGAGTGTGAGGTGGGTGTGTGGAACGAGGTAGTTGAGGCAGGTACTATCACAACATATAACAGACATTTGGGCAGGTACATGGACAGGAACGGTTTAGAGGAATACGAGCCAAACGTGGGCAGGTGGGACTAGACTACTTGGTCGGTGTGGGCAACTTGGGCCAAAGGGTCTGCTCTGGTGCTGTATGACTTTGAACAGTGATACATTGGGCTGAATGAGCATCCTCTGTACTGTCGGGCTCATAGACAAAGGAGACTATGGAGCTATGAGGGAGGAGCTGGCCAAAGTTGATTGGAAATATACCATAGCAGGGATGAGCGTGGAACAACAATGGCAGGTATTTCTGGGAATAATACAGAAGGTGCGGGATCAGTTCATTCCAAAGAGGAAGAAAGATTCCAAGGGGAGTAAGGGGCGACCGTGGCTGACAAGGGAAGTCAGGGACAGTATTAAAATAAAAGAGAAGTACAACATAGCAAAGATTAGCGGGAAGCCAGAGGATTGGGTAATGTTTAAAGCGCTACAGAAGATAACTAAAAAGGCAATACGGGGAGAAAAGATGAGGTACGAAGGTAAGCTAGCCAAGAATATAAAGGAGGATAGTAAAAGCTTCTTTAGGTATGTAAAGAGGAAAAAAATTAGTTAAGACCAAAGTTAGACCCTTGAAGACTGAAAAGGGTGAATTTATTATGGGGAACAAGGAAATGGAAGATGAGTTGAACAGGTACTTTGGATCCGTCTTCACTAAGGAGGTCACAAACAAACTTCCTGATGTACTAGTAGCCAGAGGATCTGGGGTGACGGAGGAACTGAAGGAAATCCACAATTGGCAGGAAATGGTGTTAGGTAGACTGATATGATGGGACTGAAGGCTGATAAATCCCCAGGGCCTGATGGTTTGCATCCCAGGGTACTTAAGGAAGTGGCTCAAGAAATCGTGGACGCATTGGTGATCATTTTCCAATGTTCTATAGATTCAGGATCAGTTCCTGTGGATTGAAGGGTAGCTAATGTTATCCCACTTTTTAAGAAAGGTGGGAGAGAGAAAACAGGGAATTATAGACCAGTTAGCCTGACATCGGTGGTGGGGAAGATGCTGGAGTCAATCATAAAAGATGAAATAGCGGCACATATGGATAGCAGTAACAGGATCGGTCCGAGTCAGCATGGATTTACAAAGGGGAAATCTTGCTTGACTAATCTTCTGGATTTTTTTGAGGATGTAACTAGGAAAATGGACAAGGGAGAGCCAGTGGATGTAGTGTACCTGGACTTTCAGAAAGCATTTGATAAGGTCCCACATAGGAGTTTAGTAGGCAAAATTAGGGCACATGGTATTGGGGGTAGAGTGCTGACATGGATAGAAAATTGGTTGGCAGACAGGAAACAAAGAGTAGGGATTAACGGGTCCCTTTCAGAATGGCAGACAGTGACTAGTGGGGTACCGCAAGGCTCGGTGCTGGGACCGCAGCTATTTACAATATACATCAATGATTTAGATGAAGGAATTAAAAGTAACATTAGCACATTTGCAGATGACATAAAGCTGGGTGGCAGTGTGAACTGTGAGGAGGATGCTATGAGAATGCAGGGTGACTTGGACAGGTTGGGTGAGTGGGCAGATGCATGGCAGATGCAGTTTAATGTGGATTAATGTGGGGTTGTCCACTTTGGTAGCAAACACAGGAAGGCAGATTATTTTCTAAATGGTGTCAATTTGGGAAAAGGTGAAGCACAACGGGATCTGGGGGTCCTTGTTCATCAGTCAATGAAAGTAAGCATGCAGGTACAGCAGGCAGTGAAGAAAGCGAATGGCATGTTGGCCTTTATATCAAGAGGAGTTGAGTATCGGAGCAAAGAGGTCCTTCTGCAGTTGTACAGTGCCCTAGTGAGACCACACCTGGAGTATTGTGCACAGTTTTGGTCTCCAAATTTGAGGAACGACATTCTTGCTATTGAGGAAGTGCAGCGTAGGTTCACAAGGTTAATTCTCAGGATGGTGGGACTGTCATATACTGAGAGAATGGAGCGGCTGGGCTTGTACACTCTGGAATTTAGAAGGATGCGAGGAGATCTTATTGAAACATATAAGATTATTAGGGGTGTATGGGGCAAGAATTAGCTTGTAATTCCTTTTATTCTATTACCAGAATAAGCATATTTAGTGAGATTAATAATGTTTAATGACTTTGTTTTGTTGCATTGTTGTGCCTAGAACAGACTGGTTTATCATGTTTGATAAATGTATAGTATGTCCTGTAGAGGGCGCTCCTGGACACCATGCGGTCCGTAGTGCTGTAAAAACATGGAGTCAGAGGGAGAAGCATGGAGCTAGCTGTGGTGTCACACGGTTTTCTTACCGTGTCGGACCGTGTTTTACCGTGTTTTATCATTTCTGTTTTGGACATGTTTGGAAATAAATCAGTGTTTGTTTAACTTAACCACGGAGTCAAGTGGATCACTGGAATTACGGTACATCGGTACGACTCGCGTAGGCCGTGATTAGCAGCTAGTTCATTCTGCAGTAACAAAGGGTTTGGACACGCTAAAGGCAGGAAACATGTTCCCGATGTTGGGGGAGTCCAGAACCAGGGTCCACAGTTTAAGAATAAGGAGTAAGCCATTTAGAATGGAGATGAGGAAACATTTTTTCACACGGAGAGTTGTGAATCTGTGGAATTCTCTGCCTCAGAGGGCGGTGGAGGCCGGTTCTCTGGATACTTTCAAGAGAGAGCTAGATAGGGCTCTTAAAGATAGTGGAGTCAGGGGATATGGGGAGAAGGCAGGAACGGGGTACTGATTGTGGATGATCAGCCATAATCACATTGAATGGCGGTGCTGGCTCGAAGGGTCGAATGGCCTACTCCTGCACCTATTGTCTATTGTCTATTGTCTATTGTCTATTGACACATGGTTATATTTGCAACGTACAGCAACAGCGCTGACATCACATCTGCTTCTGCTGAATAACCTTAATCCCATTAAATTTCAATCCTCAGTGCTAGATTATAAACACATAGATATGCTGGGAATGCAGAGATATGGTAAGCAGATACGAGTTGAACTTGGCATCACGTTCGCACAGACTGTGGGCTGAAGAGCCTGTTCTTGTGCTGTACGATTTTTTGTATCAATGATTTGGATGAGAACATGCAGGGCAAGATTAGCAAGTTTGCTAATGATACACAAGTGAGTGGTTTTGCAGATAGTGAAGATGGTTGTGAAAGATTGCAGCAGGATCTGGATCGATTGGCCAGGTGGGCAGAGGAATGGTTGATGGAATTTAATACAGAAAAGTGTGAGGTGTTGCACTATGGGAAATATAACATAGGCAGGACCTACACAGTGAATGGTAGGCCTCTGGGTAGTGTTGTAGAGCAGAGGGATCTAGGAGTACAGGTGCATGGTTCCTTAAAGGTGGGGTCACAGGTAGATAAGGCGGTCAAAAAGGCATTTGGCACTTTGGACTTCATCGGTCAGAGTATTGAGTGTAGAAGTTGGAGGTCATGTTGCAGTTACATAAGATGTTGGTGAGGTTGGTTCAGTTCAGTTCAGTTCTGGGCACCATGTTATAGGAAAGGTATTGTCAAGCTGGAAAGGGTTATCTACTTTGGTGGCAAAAGCAAGGGGGCAGATTATGATCTCAACGGAGTTAGATTAGGTAAGGGGGAGGTACAGCGAGACCTGGGTGTCCTTGTACACCGGTCACTGAAAGTTGGCGTGCAGGTAACAGGCAGGTGAAGAAAGCTAATGGAATGTTGGCCTTCATAACAAGAGGATTTCAGTATAGGAGTAGAGAGGTTCTTCTGCAGTTGTATAGGGCTCTGGTAAGACCACATCTGGAGTATTGCGTACAGTTTTGGTCTCCTAATTTGAGGAAGGACATCCTTGTGATTGAGGCAGTGCAACGTAGGTTCACAAGATTGATCCCTGGGATGGCGGGACTGTCATATGAGGCAAGATTGTAAAGACTAGGCTTGTATTCACTGGAGTTTGGAAGGATGAGGGGGAATCTTATAGAAATATATAAAATTATAAAAGGACTGGACAAGCTAGATGCAGCAAAAATTTTCCCCAATGTTGGGCGAGTCCAGAACCCAGGCCACAATCTTAAAATAAAAGGGAGGCCATTTAAGACTGAGGTGAGAAAAAACATTTTCACCCAGAGAGTTGTGGATTTGTGGAATTCCCTGCCACAGAGGGCAGTGGAGGCCAAATCACTGGATGGATTTAAGAGAGAGTTAGATAGAGCTCTAGGGGCTAGTGGAATCAAGGGATATGGGGAGAAGGCAGGCACGGGTTATTGATTGGGGACGATCAGCCATGATCACAATGAATGGCGGTGCTGGCTTGAAGGGCCGAATGGCCTCCTCCTGCACCTATTTTCTATGTTTCTATGTTTCTATGTACAGAGAAGATTTACGAGGATGGTGCCAGGACTAGATGGTCTGAGTTATTGGGAGAGGATGAATAGGCAGTGACTCTATTCCTTTGAGCACAGAAGGATGAGAGATGATCTTATAGAGGTGTATAAAGTCATGAGAGGAATAGATCGGGTAGATGCACTTGCCCAGAGTCTCTTGCCCAGAGTAGGGAAATCAAGGACCAGAGAGCATAGGTTTAAGGTGAAGGGGAAAAGATTTAATAGGAATCTGTGGGGTAACCCTTTCACACAAAGGGTGGTGGGTGTATGGAACAAGCTGCCAGAGGAGGCAGTTGAGGCTGGGACTATCCCAACGTTTAAGAAACAGTTGGACAGGTACATGGATAGGACAGGTTTGGAGGGATATGGATAAAACGCGGGCAGGTGGGACTAGTGTAGCTGGGACATGTTGGCTGGTGTGGGCAAGTTGGGCTGAAGGGCCTTATTTCACACTGTATCACTCTATGACACTATGTTCAATGTACCATTTAGCTTGTGGCATTCACTGTAACACTGGTCTCATCTCCAACATTTCACCTTTATGCCTATCATTTTCCAAATGTGTCCACCTTATGAGTAATCCATGCAAACTGCATCGGGCGGCACGGTGGTGCAGAGCCAGAGACCTGGGTTTGATCCTGATTACAGGTGCTGTCTGCACAGAGTTTGTACCTTCTGCCTATGACCATGTGCGTTTTCTTCAGCTGCTCTGATTTCCTTCCACATCCAAAACCACGCAGGTTTGTGGGTTAATTGGCTTCGGTAAATTGTCAATAGACAATCGACAATAGGCAATAGGTGCCGCAGTAGGCCTTTTGGCCCTTTGAGCCAGCACCACCATTCACTGTGATCATGGCTGATCATCCACAATCAGTACCCCATTCCGGCATTCTCCCCATATCCCTTGACTCCACTAACTTTAAGAGCTCTATCTAACTCACTCTTAAAAGCATCCAGAGATTCGGTCTCCACTGCCTTCTGAGACATAGAATTCCACAGACTCACAACTCTCTGGGTGTTTTTCCTCATCTCCGTTCTAAATGGCCGACTCTTTATTCTTAAACTGTGGCCCCTGGTCCTGGACTCCTCCAACATCGGGAACATGTTTCCTGCCTCTACCATGTGCAATCCCTTAATAATCTTATATGTTTTAATAAGAATCCCTCTCATCCTTCTAAATTCCAGTGTATACAAGCCCAGTTGCTCCATATGACAGTCCCGCTATCCAAGGAATTAACCTCACGAACCAACGCTGCACTCCCTCGATAGCAAGAATGTCCTTCCTCACATTTGGAGACCAAAACTGCACACAATACTCCAGGTGTGGTCTCACCAAGGCCCTGTACAACTGAAGAAGGACCTCTTTGCTCCTATACTCAACTCCTCTTGTTATGAAGGCCAACATGCCATTTGCTTTCTTCACTGCCTGCTGTTTACTTTCAGTGACTTATCAAAGGCTTTCTGAAAGTCCAGGTACATTACATCCACTGGCTCTCCCTTGTCCATTTTCCCAGTTACATCCTCAAAAAAATTCCATAAGATTAGTTAAGCATGATTTCCCCTTCGTAAATCCATGCTGACTCGGACCGATCCTGTTACTGCTATCCAAATGTGCCACTATTTCATCTTTTATAATTGACCAGCATCTTCCCCACCACTGATGTCAGGCTAACTCATCTATAATCCCCTGCTTTCTCTCTCCCTCCTTTCTTAAAAAGTGGGATAACATTAACTACCCTCCAATCCACAGGAACTGATCCAGAATCTATAGTACATTGGAAAATGATCACCAATGCGTCCACGATGTCTACAATGCGTCCACAATGCATCCCTAATATGCAGGATAGAACTAATGTTTGGGTTGATTGCTGGTCGGCGTGGACTCGGTGGGCCGAAGGGCCTGTTTCCACTCTGTATATCAAAACGAAACTAAACTACAATAAGAGATAAAAATCTTTCCTCAGAAACTTTTCGCCTCAGCTTGCGTGTGCCGACCAAAGTGCCCCATCTACACCAAAACCCTCGTTATATCTGATCAGCAAGAGTAAGAAAAATATGGGGACTTTGGCTACAGCAGTAAGGTCACGCAAGCTCAGCACAGGCATAGGCTGATCATTCTACCTACACCAACCCTGGCTCTGTGGTTATGAGAGAACAGGTGGGAGTGAAGGGCTTCGATCTGGGCTCTATCTCTTACTTTGATCTTTGCAAAAAGGTCAGCCAGCAGAGAGGCAGGTGTTCTACTTTTCTGGGACAGAAAGAGCATCAACGAAGAGCACCGGCTCTCTGCAGCTTGCATGCGTCCACCAACACCCTTGCACACCTGCCATCCGACAACATGGAAAGGAGGCCAAGGCTTTGATCTGAAGCTGGAGATGACAACTAGCAAGCAAAAGAAGTCCACCTTCTGTGGAACAGTGAGAGGCAAGTAGGACAATATCATTTGAGATATACACATGCACAGGCAGAAAAGAGGTCAACATTTGGGCAGGCAGCATGGCAGACTTGCTCCCTTACAGCGCCACAGACCCAGGTTCCATCCTGACTACAGGTGCTTGGTCTGTTCAACCCTGTGTGGGTTTTCTTTGAAATCTTCGGTTTCCGCCCACACTGTAAAGATTTCTAAATGTAAAATTGTCCCATGTGTGTGTGTAGGGTAGTGCTAATGTGTGTGGGTCGCTGGTCAGTGCAGACTCGGTGGGCCGAAAGGCCTGTGCCCACACTCTGTCTCTAAACTAAATTAAACTAAACTCAACTAAACTAAATTTCTAGGTGAGAAGAGGTACTATTGGGGTACACCACGGCTTGGTTTGGAAACACAAGAGACCGCACATGCTGGAATCTTCAGCCAAACAATGAATGCTGGGTCAGGCAGCATCTGTGGAGGGAAGGAAACGTCATCTGTCCAAACCCTCCACAGATCTTGCCTGACCCACTGAGTTCTTCCAGCACTTTGTGTTTTGGTTTGAGAACAGCTCTGTCCATAAACTGTAAGAAATTGCAGGGAGTTGTGGAAATGGCCCAGTCCATCACACCGACCAGACTCCCACCATCGATTCCATCTACACCTCACGCTGCTTCAGGAAAGTAGCCAACATAATCAAGGACCTTTCACACCCAGATTATTCCCTCTATCCCATCTCCCATTGGGCAGCTGCAACAGCTTGAACGCACGCACCACCACATTCAGGAACAGCCTCTTCCCCACTGTTACCACATGACTGAACAGTTCTCATTTACGCTAGGGTGTAGTCCCGATCTTCCAACCTACCTCATGGCAGACATGTTCCGAAGGTGCACTGATGAGGGGCCAGAATGGGGAATGATTCATTCCATGGCATCCAAGGCAGAATAAACACTGCAATGTCACTGAGCTGGAAAGAATGATATGATTTACGAGGATGTTGCCAGGACTGGAGAGTGTGAGCTATAGGGAGAGGTTGAGCAGGCTGGGACTCTATTCTTTGGAACGTAGGAGGATGAAGGGTGATCTTATAGAGGTGTATAAAATCATGAGAGGAATAGATCGGGTAGATGCACAGAGTCTCTTGCCCAGAGTAGGGGAATCATGGACCAGAGGACATAGGTTTAAGGTGAAGAGGAAAAGATTTAATAGGAATCTGAGGGGTAACTTATTCACACAAAGGATGGTGGGTGTATGGAACAAGCTGCCAGAGGAGGTAGTTGAGGCTGGGACTATCCCAACGTTTAAGAAACAGTTGCACAGGTTCATGGATAGGACAGGTTTGGGGGATATGGGCCAAGCGCAGGCAGCAAAATGTTACACCTCAGATTCCTATTCAATCTTTTCCCCTTCACCTTAGGGTGTGGGAGGAAACCGGAGCACCCGCAACAAACCCACACGGTCACGGGGAGAACGTGCGAACTCCATGCAGACAGCACCCGTAGTCAGGATCGAACCGGGCTTCACCGCTGTGCCACGGTGCCGCCCTAGTGTGAATGGGTGGTACTACTTTAGGTGTGCAGGCGCTGTGGCTGTTGTGGTTGCAAGGCTGGTGGCAGGTGCAGGATGAGAGCACTGTAGCAGTGCTGAGACAGCGGTGGATCGTGCAGCATGCAACACGCATGTGGTACTTCAGGTGGTCATGTAGCGGTGGGTGGCGAATCATCTAGGTCACCCAGCATAGGCCACACTGAAGTGTAATATAATAACAAGTGCTGGGTTATACCGGAGACAGACACAGAGTGCTGGAGTATCTCAGCGGGTCAGGCAGCATCTCTGGAGAAAATGGATAGGTGATGTTTTGGATTGGGACCCTTCTTCAAACTCACTGAAGGGCCTGTCCCACTTAGGCGATTTTTTTGGCCACTACAGGCGACTAGGCTATCGCCTCATGGTCGCGGGGTGACGCCTGTATGGTCGTGAGTAGTCAATAGACAATAGACAATAGACAATAGGTGCAGGTGTAGGCCATTCGGCTCTTCGAGCCAGCACCGCCGTTTAATGTGATCATGGCTGATCATCCCTAATCAGTACCCCGTTCCTGCTTTCTCCCCATATTCCCTGACTCCGCTATCTTTAAGAGCCCTATCTAGGCTCTCCCTTGAAAGTATCCAGAGAACTGGCCTCCACTGCCCTCTGAGGCAGATAATTCCACAGACTCACAACTCTCTATGTGAAGAAGTGTTTCCTCGTCTCCGTTCTAAATGGCTTACTCCTTATTCTTATCTGGACTCCCCCAACATCGGTAACATGTTTCCTGCCTCTAGCGTGGCCAAACCCTTAATAATCTTATCTGTTTCAATAAGATCCCCTCTAATCCTTCTAAACTCCAGAGTATACAAGCCCTAGTCTCCTCAAGTCGCCTAAAGTGTCGTAACTATTTTTCTTGTCGCTGCTGGATTTTGAAATGTTCAAAACTTTCCGGCGACCGTGGGCTTGTCACAGCTTGTCTTCTCCTGTCGTAGGTGCTGTCGTAGGTTGTCACCAGGATGACGCAGGTTGTCTACGACCAGCTGTGTCAACCTACGTCAACTGGCGACAGGTACCGGCGACTGAATTGTCTTCAGTTGCCTTCAGTTGTCGGCGACACGGTCGTAGCTTGTCGCGGGCGGACGAAGGTTGACTTTGGTTGTCGTAGGTTGTCACCTGTGTGGTGGTATTTTGTAGTCGTAGGTGGACGTCCTAATGGGTCGGTAGCTTGCCGTAGCTTGACGTCGACTAGGTGGTAGGTTGTTGTAGCTTGTCGTAAACATTGTCGTAGGGGGGGGTCCAGTCGCCGAGCATTCAGAGGCAATTTCTTTCCAGCTGTTATCAGGTAACTGAACCAACTAGAGAGTGGTCCTGACCTCCCATCTACCTCATTGGAGACACATGGACTATCTTTAATCGGACTTTACTGGTCTTATATTATGCTGAGCAGTCAAGATCACCTTAATTCTCACACAGCTGACATTCTTTGCAAGACATTGCAGCAAATTGTGGACACAGCCCAGGCCATCACACACACCAACCCATTGACTCCATTTATACCTCACGCTGCCTCGGCAAGGCAGAATCAAGGACGAGTCGCACCCTGGCCACTCCCTCTTCTCCCCTCTCCCATCAGGCAAAAGGTACAGAAGTGTGAAAACGCACACCTCCAGATTCAGGGAGAGTTTCTTCCCAGCTGTTATCAGGCAACTGAATCATCTTGCCGCCACCAGAGAGCAGTGCTGAACTACTATCTACCTCAATGGTGACTGTCGGACTATCCGTGTTCGGACTTTACTGGCTTTACCTTGCACTAGAGAGATTAGAGATTAGAGATTCCTTTATTTGTCATTCAGACCTTTCGGTCTGAATGAAATTTCGTTGCCTGCAGTCATACATATAATAATAAATAACAAAACACACAATAAACACAAATTAACATCCACCACAGTGAGTTCACCAGGCACCTCCTCACTGTGATGGAGGCAAAAGTCTTATAGTCTCTGTCTCTTCCCGCTTTGTTCTTCCTCTGCACTGAGGCGATCCAGGCTTCTGATGTTGTGACCCCGCCGGGTGATGGTAAGTCAATCCCGCGGCTGAATCCAAGCTCCGCGACGGGCCAGTTCCAAACTCCGCGGCCCAGGGTGGCCGAAGCTGCCGAAGCTGCCGCCCTCCAGTCCAGCGGACGCAGCTGTAGTTGCGGGAGCCCCAGAAAAACAGGTCACCCACCTATGACCTGCAAGCTCCCGACGATGTGCCACTGGGCCCGCGGCCGAGCCTCCGGATGCACATCTATCGAGGCACCAGAGCGGTAAATATCTCTGCATATACATTCGTGGAAAGCATGAGGAGAGAGGCGTTTGTTATTTATAGATTATTTATAGATTAGCTCCAACAATCCCTTGCCCTTGTAAATGGCTCGATTGTAATCATGCATTGTCTTGCTGCTGACTGGGTAGCACGCAACAAAGCTTTTCACTGTTCCTCGGTACACGTGACAATAAACTAAACGGAACTAAACTGAACTTGCCTTCGCTACTGGAGTCGTGTTTCTACACAGGAAGGCAAGTGTCAACTCAAGCTTCAATGTTCTGTTTTGCTCAGTGACCACAGTAAGTGTTATGAACGCTCCGGGCCACAGGCAAGGGATTGCTGGAGCTAATCTATAAATAACAACCGCCTCTCTCCTCATGCTTTCCACTAATGTATATGCAGAGATATTTACCACTCTGGTGCCTCGATAGATGTGAACCACATCTCAGCTCATATTTTACTTGGGCAGCTTACAACCCAACAGTATCAATATTGATTTCTCTAACTTCAAGTAACCCTCTCTCTTTGTCCCTCCCCACCATAGTCGTACCGGCTTCAAAGTCGTCTTGTTGAGTCTCATTGTCTGTAACACCTAGCCCACAGCTAACAACGGCCTGTTTCCTTTATCATCGTTACTTTTTTGTATATCTTTTATTCATTTGTTCTATATCTCTCCACATCACTACCTAAGTCTCTTGTTTCTCTTTTCCCCCGCCCCTCCCCATCCTAGTTAGTTCTCCGACTAGTTCTACTGTCCTGCTGATTAACCATGAACCATTCTACATTTCCTTATCATCGTCTGCTCTGATCTGTCCTTTTCACACCGTACCCTTCCATATCTCTAGACTCCCTCTCCCCTGACTCTCAGTCTGACGAAGGGTCTTAACCCAAAACGTCACCCATTCCTTCTTTCCAGCGATGCTGGCTGCCCCGCTGAGTTACTCCAGCTTTTTGTGTCTATCTTCGGTATTAACTGACATTGCTTGCAGGTCCTTCAATGCTGGCATCTAACTATCAGTACTGGTTGATAAGTTGCAACCAATTGTTATGCTTTTTCATGTTCTTTAAGCTGTTGCAGCAGAATTAGGCCATTCGGTCCATCAATCTACTCCGCCATTCAATCATGGCTGATCAATCATTCCCTCTTAATCCCATTCTCCTGCCTTCTTCCCGTAACCAATGGCGACTTACTGATGGTAAAAATTCCCACTGATGGCCTCCACCGCCATCTGTCACAATTAATTCTACAGATTCACCACCCTCTGACTGAGGAATTCCTCCGCATCTCCTTTTAGTTAGTTAGTTATTTAGTTAGTTAGTTTATTGTCACACCAGTCAGCGGAAAGACAATACATGATTACAATCGAGCCATCCAGGGTGTACATGTACATGATGAAGGGAATAATGTGTAGGGCAAGATACATTACAGTAAAGTCCTATCAAAGATAGTCCAAGGGTCTTCAGTCAGGTAGATAGTAGCTCAGGACTGCTCTCTAGTTGTTGCAAGGATGGTTTGGTTTCCTGATAACAGCTGGGAAGAAACTGTCCCTTTCTAAAGGTATGTCCTTTTATTGTGAGGCCGTGCCCTCTGGTCCTAGACTTTCCCACTAGTGTGAGAGAATCTTCTGAGAGTATCTTCTGTGAAGATATTGTATAAGATATGGTATGAAGATACTCGGTGAAAATAGGAGTTGAACTGAAGCCCTTGTGAATAGGGGTGTCACAGAACGGGGTGGGGTGAATGGCGGTGTCCCATCACACATTATCTGACTTACAAAATGGCTGCACGTCAGTGGAGGTGCCTGCACGATGAGCAAAGGCTTTGTTCTTATTTTTAACTCACAACCGCAGCCATTTCTTAGCCTGTGTTCCTGTTTATGAGAAATGAAATGATTCATCGGTCGGCGTAGGCATTACAAGAATGGGGAAGCAGTGGCCATGTTTCCCCCTCCCACACTTGCTCAGACTTCCTGGAAAACTCCAGCTCAAACTGGCACACAGCTGCTTAGTGCAGCAGAAAGTCAGACATAAAACCGCTTCACAACACGCGCTCAATCGTTCTACAACTACTGAGTGTGGAAGTTGGGAGGCCATGTTGCAGTTGCAGAAGATGTTGGTGAGACCGCATTTAGAGTATTGTGTTCAGTTCTGGGCACCATATTATAGGGAAGATGTTGTCAAGCTGGAAAGGGTACAGAGAAGATTTACGAGGATGTTGCCAGGACTAGAGGGACTGAGCTATAGGGAGAGGTTGAGTAGGCTGAGACTCTATTCCTTGGAGCGCAGGAGAATGAGGGGTGGTTTTATAGTAGTGTATAAAATCATGAGAGGAATAGATCGGGTAGATGCACAAAGTCTCTTGTCCAGAGCAGGTGAATCGAGGACCAGAGGACATAGGTTTAAGCTGAAGGGGAAAAGATTTAATGGGAACCTGAGGGGTAACTTTTTCACACAAAAGTGGGGTGGGGTGTATGGAACAAGCTGCCAGAGGAGGTAGTTGAGGCAGGGACTATCCCAACATTTAAGTAGCAGTTAGACAGGTTCATGGATCGAACAGGTTTGGAGGGATATGGACCAAGCGCAGGCGGGTTGGTACTAGTGTAGCTGGGACATGTTAGCCTAAGTTGTGCCTAAGAGCCTGTTTCTGCGCTGTATCTCTTTAACTTCTTGGTATCTAGATATTGCTCATGGGATTATTTTTACCACCTTGCATCGAAAGACATCTGAGCCAAGGTGGTGTGTAGTAAAGAGTAAACCACGTTGGTGCGTGAGTGAAGTTACAAATGTCCATGGAGTCGTAGAGCACAGAAATAGTCCCTTCAGCCCACCGTTCCTAAACCCACAATAGACACAAAATACTGGAGTAGCAGTGGGCCAGGCAGCATCTCTGGAGAAAAGGAATAGGTGACACTTTGGGTCCGAACACTTCTTCAGACGTTGAACCTACCATCATGTACTTGTCCATTCTAGTGGCATTTTCCACCACTAAGTCTATAGCCTCCTCTCCCTTGGCTGATCTACATACTTACACTGAGCAAAGCACAAAGTGCTGGAGGAACATCAAACAGTACAACAAGAACCAGCACTTTGGCCCACAATGTCTGTGACGAACATGATGCCAAGACCATCTCTTATCAGCCTTTACATAACCCATGTCCCTCCATTCCCTTTATTTCCTTCTGCTAATCCAAAAGTCTCAATAGTTCTTTATTGTCACCTATACACAACACAGTGAAATTCTTTCTTTCCCACGACCCACAAATGCGCAGGCATCATATCTTGGTGCTATTTACAAAGAAAAAAAGAAAGTCCAAAGTCTCTTGAACGCCACTTTCGCATCTGCCTCCACCCCTGGGGCACTCTCTGTAAAAAATATTGGGTAAAGGCAACGGAATTAATTGGGTAAAAACCAGGTTTATATCTGATACCCTGTTGTGGATTTGTTTTAGTTTTAGTTCTTGGTTTAATTTTAGAGATACAGCGCGTAAACAGCGCCATTCGGCCCACTGAGTCCACACCGACCAGTGATCACTAGCACTATCCTACACAGTAGGGACAATTTAGAATCTTACCCAAGCCAATTAATCTACAAACCCGATATAGACACAAAAAGCTGGAGTAACTCTGCGGGACAGGCGGCATCTCAGGAGAGAAGGTATGGGTGACCTTTCGGGTCGAGACACTTCTTCAGACCTGCACGTCTTTGAAGTGTGGGAGGAAACTGGAACACCTGGAGGAAACCCACACAGTCAGAGGGAGAATACACAAACTCCGTACAGACAACACCCATAGTCAGGATTGAACCCGGGTCTCCGGCACTGTAAGGTGGTAACTCGACCGTTGCAACATTGTGCCAACCACTGAACCTGAAACAAAGTCTGGATAACAGTAAAATTGCTGTTGAAACCAAGATTACAATTCATAGTCTGTCTGGTGCTTATATGTGTTTTACTCTACTGTCTGATGAGGGCAGTGTAGGAGCTAGCAGGCAAAGAATAATAGTTTCAAATGCAAACAGACTTGCCGAGGAAGAGACAGAGGTGAGTCCATGTGGAGCTGGTGACTTTGACCAAGGAAGGCATTCCCCAAATACCATCAGCATGTCTCCTGTAGGGTGCAGATTGTTATCGACCATTGCTACACCACCGTCAATCCTACCTGGCGCTCCTTCCCTCGTCCTCAGTTTGGCCAGTCATCTCAACTGACGGTTTGATCCTGAGAATTACAGATGGAGACTGAAGCGAGGGGTGTCAACAAATAACATCAATCATTGGAATAGTGAAAGGCCTGGATAGTGTGAAACTGGAGAGGATGTTTCTACTAGTTTAGTTTAGTTTAGTGATACAGCGCATAAACAGGCCCTTCGGCCCACCGAGTCTGCACTGACCAGCGATCCCCGCACACTAACACTATCCCACACACACTAGGGACAATTTACATTTATACCAAGTAACCTAGAAACTGTCAGTCTTTGGAGTGTGGGAGGAAACAGAAGATCTCGGAGAAAACCCACGTTGGGCACAGGAACAAATTCCAAACAGACAGCACCCGTAGTCAGGATCAAACCCGGGTCTCTGGCGCTGTGAGGCAACAAACTATACCATTGAGCCACCGCACGATCGCCGAGCCTGCGCTTGGTCTCGCCGATGTAGGGAAGTTGACACCTGGAACAGTAGATGAGGTTGTAGGAGGTGCAAGTGAACCTCTGCCTCACCTGGAAAGACTGTTTGGTCCTTGGATGGAGTCAAGGGGGGAGGTAAAGGGGCAAGTGTTGCATTTCCTGTGGTTGCAGGGGAAAGTACCCGGGGAGGGGTGGGAAGGGTGGGAAGGGACGAATTGACCAGGAAGTTATGGAGCGGTCTGTGTGGAAAGCAGAAATGGGAGGAGATGGGAAGATGTGGCCAGTAGTGGGATAACGTTGGAG
This sequence comes from Malacoraja senta, assembly GCA_038087875.1. Taxonomy (NCBI): domain Eukaryota; kingdom Metazoa; phylum Chordata; class Chondrichthyes; order Rajiformes; family Rajidae; genus Malacoraja; species Malacoraja senta. The sequence goes on from JAXLNO010005945.1 coordinate 38,967, forward strand.
GTGGCAAAAATGTTGGAAAATTATATATTGTATGCGACGGCTGATGGGGTGGAAGGTGAGGACAAGGAGGACTCTGTCCTTGTCACGAACGGGGGGAGGGGGGGGGAGAAAGAGCAGAGCTACGGAATATAGAGGAGACCCTGGTGAGAGCCTCATCTAGATCTCACCATCTCCATCGCAGGCAACAGACTACTGACCGACATCTACTACAAACCCACTGACTCCCAATTCTTCTGTCTACGCCGCATCTGTGCCCAGGATGAGGTGTTCCATACCAGGGCATCGGAGATGTCCTCATTCTTTAGGGAACGGGGGGTTCCCCTCTTCCATTATAGATGAGGCTCTTCCTTGGGTCTCCTCTATATCCCACAGCTCCGCTCTTACTCCCCCTCCTCCCATTCGTAACAAGGACAGAGTCCCCCTTGTCCTCACCTTCCACCCCATCAGCCGTCACATACAACATATAATCCTCCAACATTTTCGCCACCTCCAACGGGATCCCACCACTGGCCACATCTTCCCATCTCCTCCCCTTTCTGCGTTCCGCAGAGACCGTTCCCTCCGTAACTCCCTGGTCAACTTGTCCCTTCCCACCCAAACCGTCCCCTCCCCGGGTACTTTCCCCTGCAACCGCGGGAAATGCAACACCTGTCCCTTTACCGCCCCCACTCAACTCCATCCAAGGACCAAATCAGTCTTTCCAGGTGAGGCAGAGGTTCACCTGCACCTCCTCCAACCTCATCTACTGCATTCGCTGTTCCAGGTGTCAACTTCTCTACATCGGCGAGACCAAGCGCAGGCTTGGCGATCGTTTCGCTGAACAACTCCGCTCAGTCCCTCTTTTTAAATTTCCAAATAGACTTTATTCAGGTAATAAATATATACAATACATGAACCGTGCAAAAAATTCATACGACATTTTCGGAGGCTATACAAACATTCAATACAGTTTTACACACATTGCTCAAATTTCACAAATTTATCCCCCACCCTTGCCACTCATGTGGCCCACTGGCGTGGAATCCCTTCCCTTATTTTGAGAGGCGTCTCCATCACACCCTGCCCCCCATGTCCAGCAGGGGACGGATCTTAGACTGTCCCTCTTAACCAACCTGATCGCCCGGTTGCTCTGCACTTCAACTGCCCCTCCCATTCCCACTCTGACCTTTCTGTCCTGGGCCTCCTCCATTGCCAGAGTGAGGCCCAGTGCAAATTGGAGGAACAGCAACTCATATTTCGCTTGGGTAGTTTACACCCCAGCGGTATGAACATTGACTTCTCTAATTTTAGATAGCCCTTGCTTTCTCCCTCCTTCCCCTCCCATTCCAAATTCTCCCACATCCCATTGTCTCCACCTACTTCCTTTCTTTTGCCACCCCCCCCCCGACATCAGTCTGAAGAAGGGTCTTGACCCAAAATGTCGCCAATTCCTTCTCTCCATAGATGCTGCCTCACCCGTTGAGTTTCTCCAGCATTTTTTGTCTACCAAAGATGTACAGGTTTGTTGTTTAATTGGCTTCATTAAAATTGTAAATTGTCCCTATTACGTAGGATAGTGCTAATGGGCAGTGTTATCGCTGGTCGGCACGGACTCGGTGGGCCGAAGGGCCTGTGTCCATGCTGTATCTCTAAATGTTTCAAGTCTAAAGTCACTGGATGTTAATAACATATTTTAATACGTGTTTTTCCAATTGTTTTCCCTTAACATCTCAACTTAAAAAACATTTGATTTGTTGAAGAGTTGCTTCAAGTAGTTTTGCCCTAGTTTACTGAGGAGCTTTGATGTGTGTTATAGCGTTGCAATCCGAATTAAGGCATCAACTTGTGAAACAGTTGTGGCTCCTGCAAATGTCAAGATCAACACACAACAACTCCACACTCTGCCAGAAAAGCTGAAAAACACCTTGATAAGATCATGATTGTTCAATGTGCTTCCGTTGTTGACTCTGTACTGAAGGAAGCCTGTACTGAAGTACATAAACTTCACTACTGAAGAAGGGGCGGCATAGTGGCTCAGCGGTAGAGCTATTGCTTTACAGCACTAGAGACCCCGGTTCGATCCTGACTATGGGTGCTGTCTGTACGGCGTTTGTACGTTCTCCCCATCACCTGTGTGGGTTTCCCCTGAGATCTTCAGTTTCCTCCCACGCTCCAAAGACGTACAGGTTTGTAGGTCTGCAGAATGAGATCTCACATGAGATCTCACCACTCCAAAAGCCACAAGACAAACACGGATGAGGTTGTTATAAGTGTGTGGGCCTTAATAGTTTCATTAGTTTAGTTTAGAGATGCAGCGCGGAAACAGGCCCTTCGTCTAACCGAGTCCCCGCCGACCACGATCCCCACACACTAACACTATGGACTATGGGGCCATGAGGGAGGAGCTGGCCAAAGTTGACTGGAAAGATACCCTAGCAGGGATGACAGTGGAACAACAATGGCAGGTATTCCTGGGAATAATACAGA